>JAWPHD010007369.1:0-129884 GCA_037043455.1 Cyrtodaria siliqua
GGACAAGAAATGTAAGAGATATAGACCTGTAAACACAGCTTACACGCAAAATTTGATGTGAAACAGACCCATTTTAAGGGCTATCAGAATTTGGGTTCCATGGGAGCCCAGGGGTTACAAGAACCAAAATTACTAAAGCAGCCCTTAAGATAATGCTATAAGGAAGCTAATGGCCAAATTTGGTTGTGCTAGGGTAAGAATTGTAAGAGATAAAGACTTGTAAACACAGCTTACACGCAAAATTTGATGTGAAATGGGACACATTTTATGGGCTATTATAATTTGGGTTCCATGGGTGCCCATGGGTTACAGGAACCAAAATTACTAAAGCAGCCCTTAAGATAATGCTATAAGGAAGCCCATGGCAAAATTTGGTTGTGCTAGGATAAGAAATGTAAGAGATATATATATACTTGTAAACACAGCTTACACGCAAACCTTGATGTGGGACGCCAACGCCGACGCCGACGCCGACGCCGACCCCGGGGTGATTACATAAGCTCTCTTATTCTTCGAATAGTCGAGCTAATAAAAGGATAAGCCTTTATATGAGTATATAAGTCCTTCCTCTCCCCATCCCTCAAACGCATCTTCATTTGTCCCCATTAAATAAAGTCCTTCTTTATACCGTCTCTTTAAACAATTATTTCCGTCTCAATTCCCTCAAATAGTATTATCCATTCTCATCTTCCCTTGTTCCGCGCCCCCGTCTGAAATTATTTTTTTCAATCACACACCTCAATAAAATGTTTTTTACACCTGCACCATCCTAAAAGTATTGCCTTTCACCCGTCTGGAATTGCTATATAATAAATACCGGAAAGGGATCCCTTGAAAGCAACAAGCACAAACAAGATATACAAGTAGCAGACTCTGTTTTACTGAGCTCATGTGCTCCAACCACCTCCCACGAAATGTCCTTCGAAACTATCTCCCATCTCTGAAGATTTGTATCACCACACTTATACAATATTCTTCATTCTGATCTCGCATCCAACAGGTCTTCTCCCGAAATCCTTCCTCTTATATATCTTACCTTACAAATTGCTTTCTTTGATAAAAACCCTCATAAAAGTACTTCTTTATTTCCCTTTAAGTACATAAATATATTGTCCCCGGAAATGTAATTTACACACCATCGACTAATCATCCGCCAGCCTCCGTTCGACCCTTTCTTTATAAATCGATTTTGGTCCTATCAGCTTCTATCCATTTTAATAGAAATGTTTAATTCAAATTCATTAGGCATCTGCCCGTGAAGTACAACGTTAAACGTGGTAATATAATAATGACAGTGATATGTTAACATTTACAATAAATTATTGATATACACGTTACATTAGCCTGGAATTCATTTTCTCAATAAATAAAAGTATGATGTTGAACTAGAAGACTTATGAAGTGGAGAATGTTATGGGTAAATGTGTTAAGAAAGGAAGCAAAACCAGCAACGACAATTTTGAAAATATAATCAACACATTTATTCAAATACTAAAATGAAAAATATTCACTTACAGAAAATATATAAAATACAGTATTTCTTTAAAATCCGATATACAATAACGGCCAAATAATAGTGGCCTGAGTGGCTCTTTAATCTAGATTGTCAATTGTACATTTAATCAAAATTGTCAAGTGTCCCTTTAATCCAATTTCACTTCAAGTCTCTCCTGGTTTATTTATTCACAATAGTCCAAATAATCCAATGTCGCTGAGCACAATTATGTATATCCTCTCACAATATATGTTTAATTCAAAGCATCCAATATGTTTACTTTCTACTGAAGTTGAAGTAAATTCTCCATCCAAATACTGAACCAGATACTGAACTCCAAATACTGAAGAAATAACCCCAAAAGGCTGTATTTATACTTTCATAGAATGTCATGGAACATTTAGAATATTACAATAAGATAAACAAGTTATTTTAAATAACCTTGACAGTCATACAAGCTTTAGAATATTCCAATTACCTTGAATGAGTAATATGATGTGTCACATCATAAACACAATAACATCATGTTAAATGTAAACAATTAACATTCTATATACTCATCCAGAAACGTCTATGATACTTATTATAAATTAATGACCTTGGATGACACAATAACTTGTTTACATCTTTCTTAAAACTATTCATAGGTAAACAGGTGTTCACTATATAGCAAGAATAGCTGTATTTATGTAAATCATCTACTAATGATTTGCTTTATTATTATTATTATTATTATTATTATTATTATTACTATAAATGCATAGATAGACTCATCCTCTATACACATACATGATATACAGAATGAAATACATACATACATTAGTACTCATACAAAGACACTAATAACACTAGTGATTTGTAGTCGCGGTGACATTTTACAGCCGTCACACATCACTTAATAAATGTTAGTTGTCAATGAATACTGAATAGGGTATCCTTGGAAGCAACAAACACAAACAAGAGAGAAAGCATCATATGCAAATCACTCGCTATGGGTTACAGTGTTGTATGGTCTTGGTGTGAGAGAAAACCGATTACGAAACCTTTAATATGATAATGTATTTCAGCATTTAACTATCTTGAAGCTGTGTTAACATCGAAGTACCTGTTTAACTAACGTAACAACTACCGTAGTATGTATCACATTAATGTGTAGTTCATAATCTATTCACTACCACTTTAGCTGCAATCTGTTCACTACTACCTTAGTTGCAATCTGTTCACTACCACCTTAGCTGGGCGTTACGTAAATACCGGCTGTAGTGTTTACTGCCGCCATTTTATATTATGTCTATTTGAGTGTCAGTTTATAAGTGTGTTTTTTCTAGCGCAGATTATACATAGACTTTTGACAATCAGTTTTACCAGGTACTGCCGAAATCGTTTGGATGGAATAGAAAAGAAACAAGTAAGTGAAATTATAGATGAATGTTTCTGATTTAAAATCGAAAGTAGCCTATTCGGAATGTGGTGGGGAATATATAATTAGTATTTTGAATCAGTGTTTGGCTTGTCTATGTAAAACATGTTATTGATATTACTGTTTTATATGCCAACTCAGCAACGTGTTATTGTCTAAATGTAAAATAATATGTACATACATATACATCAGTAATTAGGTCAGGATTAGTCTAGATCATCAGCGACGCTTGTTTCTTTTCAAGACAAACGTCTAGAACTGTTCTTCTAAAAACAAGTTTGACGCGGCAGCTATTTTACCCAGATTATGGTTTCGTTTTTGATTGGCTGATACACAGAAGATATACAGAACGGCAGAAAGACACTAAATTAATAAATAAACAAAGAGGGAAACTTCATCATTATATCGACGAACTAAATGTGTATGGTCGCAAATATTATAATAGAAAAAGAAGAAATTATAGACATGGGTTTCCGGTTTCATTTTTTTTCTGCATAAAGGGTCAATACGTATGTATTTACAATCAAGCGTCGAAGATGATCAAGACTAGGACAGGGTTGAAACAGAAAATAGTGACCTATATGTTGAAACTTGATTTTACTTGTATATAATGTGAAACTTGTTTATGTAAATCACATGATCCAAATGAATAAATGTTATCGATTAAGACTTGTTATCGTCTGCTACGTACGAGAATGCATTGTAAATGGTTAATGCAACGGAGCGCATGAATCGTATAATATCAAATAACAGTGTTCCTTTTTGGTCTCTTGGGAATGGGGTCAGGGTCCTTTTTAAAATGAAATAAGTGTCGGGAATCTTTAAGTTTGGAAAAAAATAAAACAATATGCACTGTAGGATTGATATATTGAACCATAATGAACCGTATTAAATACATATTTTACCTGCCAGAGACATGTCACAAAATAGTTTTAAATGTTAACTTAGCGATAATGGTATAAGTCAAACAAACATAAATATTTGTTTTAAAATGTTGTTTTTTTTCTTTTCAGTTTGGAAACATTTACTAAGTGAATAACTAGAATTGCGTAACAGGCATGATATAGCTCATGTCATGTATGTACATTTTAAAATTATACGTTACATGTATAAGGTAGGCACTTCAGTTGAGCCTCAGAGTTGCAGGTTTCTTTCATACATATATAATATGTTTATATAGGCATGTTTCAATTTCTTAATAACCGTCGTAATATTATATACTTGTTTAAATAAAGCTTTCTCCAGATTGAAGCTCTCATTGAACTGCTTCCTATAATGATATTGTCAATGGTTAATTGGCTTGTTGCCCATATATTTTATTTGTCTAGATCAGTGATGACCGAAACTACTGTAGATATGGAGGAGCCATACCTCAGACAATCCCACTACCTCCGGCTACAGCTGCTGATAACGAAATTGGGAGCACATGTACTTAGAAAAAGGTTTGACAAATCATTTCCACCAATATCTTTGGCCGCAGATCTGAATAAAAACAGCGTGAAAGTTTACCTGATAGAACCGTACAAGAAGATTATATCGACTGCCCAGTACGAGAAGGTTTATCCGCCCAAAGGAAAACCACCACCTTCGTCAGAGAAATTTGATGTCACCCTGCTGGTCTTTTTACTACGTCATGCATGTGGTCTGAATTTCAAAGCTAAATGCTGGGACCCAAAGAAACCACCTCCAAACAACGATGTATCCGAAGAGGCAGATATCGCACGAATCAGAAACATAAGAAATGAGGTATTTATGACATGCTGGTAAATAATAGCTTGGAGCAGGGTCATCGCAAATAATAGGAGACATGAGAAAGTATGGTAGTATGTCTCAACGTAGACATATGCTAAAATGTTTAGCAGTACTTGTGTTATGCTATTGACTTGCTTTTCATATTTCCTTTATGAAGACGACCGACAAATAATTTCAAAATAGTTCGGTTGGATTAAAAAAAGTGTAAGAAGGTTATAGGCTAATATAAACGTTTATGTCTCAGTGATGTTATATTTCTAAGGGCAACGGCATATTACACTGATTGTTGTAAATTCGGAGGAACAATATTCACGCATGAAGTACGTAGTATAACTGTTATCACATCCTGTGATCCTTTTATTGTGGCCTCATTTCATTTTAATAATCGAGTTTAAAGTTGGGGGCGAGGGGGAGTGGCGGGGGGAGAGGCTGGTATGTGAGAGAAGAGGCAACATGACAAAAACAACACAGAAATATGTAAAAGAAAATGATGAAAAAGTATTGAGTTTCGAGTTGGAGGGAGAGGCGGGGACGGGGGGCGAGGGGCAACATATATGTGTGAGAAGCTATGTGTAAAACTTGACTAAACAACATGTAAAACAACAATATATATATATTGAATTTCGAGTGGGTGGGTGCGAGAGTGGGGGTGGAGAGGGTCAACATATATGTGTAAGAAGCTATGTGTAAGAATTGACAAAAACAACACAGAAATATGTAAAAAAAAATATATATATATATATTGAGTTTCGAATGGGGGGAGGGGGAAAGGCGGGCGTGGGGGCAACATATATTGTGTAAGGAGCTATTTGTAAGAATTGAGTTTCGAGTGGGGGTGGGTTTCTAAAAAAAAAAGAAAAAAAAGGGGGTTTCGAGTGGGTGGGGGTTGGGGTGAAGCTATGTGTAAGAATTGACTAAAACAACACAGAAATATGTAAAAAAGAAATTTAGAGTGGGGGAGGGGGAGAGGCGGGGGTGGGGAGCGAGGGGGCAACATATATGTGTAAGAAGCTAAGTGTAAGAATTGACTAAAACAACACAGAAAAAATAGTTTCGGGTTGGGGGGAGGGGGAGAGGCGGGGGTGGGGAGCGAGGGAGCAACATATATGTGTAAGAAGCTAAGTATAAGAATTGACTAAAACAACACAGAAATATGTAAAAGAAAATGAGTTTCGAGTGGGGTGGGTGGGGGGTGGGGGTAGTGGGGGAGTAGGGCAACATATATGTATAAGAAGCTATGTGTATGAATTGACTAAAACAACACAGAAATATGTAAACAAAAAGTGTGGAGGTGGGGGGTGGGCTGGAGGGAGTGGGGGCGGGGGTGGAGGAGGAAGCCCATGCCCCAATATGGGTGAAGTATCATCGCAATTTGGGTTCCACGGGAGCCCATATTTTGCAGAATACAAAATTACTTACGCAACCCTTAACAAAATACTATAAGAAAACCAATTCCCAAATTTAGTTCAGCTAGGACAAGAAATGTAAGAGATATAGACCTGTAAACAAAGCTTACACGCAAAATTTGGTGTGAAATAGACACATTTTAAGTGCTATCAGAATTTGGGTTCCATGGGACCCCAGGAGTTACAGGAACCAAAATTTCTTAACCAGCCCTTACGATAATACTATAAGGAAGCTCATGGCCAAATTTGGTTGTGTTAGGGTAAGAAATAATGTAAGAGATAAAGACTTGTAAACACAGCTTACACGCAAAATTTGATGTGAAATGGGACACATTTTATGGGCTATCATAATTTGGGTTCCATGGGAGCCCATTGGTTAAAGGAACCAAAATTGCTTATGCAGTCCTTAAGATAATGCTATAAAAAAGCCCTAGGCCAAATTTGGTTTTGCTAGAATAAGAAATGTAAGAGATATAGACTTGTAAACACAGCTTGTACCTTGATGTGGGACGACGACGCCGACGCTGGGGTGATTACATAAGCTCTCTTATTCTTCGAATAGTCGAGCTAAAATGTTGACAATAAGGGTACCTCCTTGGAACGGTCAGTGGCAAGAATACTCCTAAAATGCCACATAACGTACATTTAATAATGTAGCTGCCTACATTTATTGTTTCGGACTTGCCCCTCACCGCTTTAGGTTCAATCCCTCAGGGGCCTAGGAATCTTTATGTGAGGAAGCTATCCATCTGGCTTGCGGAACGTCGGTGGTTCTACCCAGGTCCCCGCCCGTGCACGAAAATTGCCCGGAGGGGCACCTGGGGTCTTCCTCCACCAGAGGAAGCTGGAAAGTCGCCATATGACCTTAGCTGTTGGTTCGACTATAAAATTCAATTCAAGTGTTGTTTCGGTCATCTCTGTACCACTCCTAATATTTAGAACTGCCTCGTCGATTTCTGTGACCCGGTATCGGAAGTTGACAAGATATTCAGATTGCATACCGCGATAAGCGAAAAAGGTCGTGAGATGGTTTTGGCTTTTATTTGCATATGTATTACATTATACTATAATTATAATATTTATTACATAGCTTTATTTCAATCCCACAACGCAAGTGTACTGTTAATTATAGTGAATGTTGATATAATCAAGCATGGTCAACCTATTACGTAATTGATTGTCCTTGATCAATTTGACTGTCTTCGAATCATATTATTACGCAATACAAGTTATCGTTCTTGATTCTACCCATTATATATGCTTTAATGTATATGGTACGGCAATCAAATTTGCGTTTACATACACTGTACTTTTGGAGTAATTGCTTCAGATTGTTTTAACCTAATACTGGAGTCCAGGGCACATTTTTAGTATATTCTAAATATAGAATTATACATTTAAAAACCTGTCTAGTGTTTTATTCAATAAAGATAAAAACACTTTTATCTATACTTACTGTGTAATAACTCAGCCGACTCAATACAACCGAGTCTGCTAGTTTTCTCTCTTGTTTGTGTGTGATGCTTCCATTAGATCCCCTTTTTAATATTTATTATTATTAAATTTTGTTATAGATTTTCCACGAGACCAACCCTGCTTTAGAAGATGGTGATTTCAAGCAGCGATGGGCACATGTTGAAATGGTAATATTGATGAGAAGTGTTCAAATGCCTTCTGTAAGAGAAACAGACAGTTTGCATTTTATCATGTTCTACATTATTAATTGTTTTAGATCGAATAACTTCTGAATAGCATATTTGAGTAATCTCATAAGTTAAGAACAAATAGAGCAAATAGTAATCCGAAGTGGTATTTAAATTATATGAATTATTCCAAATAGTGTTTATACGTGTGTTGGTCTAGATAAACGTAACGTTTAGTATTTAACCCAGAAGTGCTGTATTACTTATTACTGAATTACATTTACCTAACACATATATTCGTAGCAACACAATTTCTAGAGCATTCGAACTTTTTGAAAAATATACAGTCTTGTTTTAATCTTAACTGAACTGAAGGCAGTGAGCTATTGGGACCACTCTTCGTTAGACGTCCGTCATTAACCGTTGCTTTAAAGCTACACAGTCTCTATATCAGTCGATTTCTTCTTTGTATGCGTGTCCTTATTTATAAGTTCATGTTCACCAGCTCAGCAGCTCATGTCGAAATCGGGTATTTAAGCGAGCAAATATAGAACAGGAATTTATTTATTGTATAGACATCGACCAGTGCACATCGTACCTATGCACAGGTAACAGTATTTTTTACAGTAAAAGGTAAGCCTCTTTCGGGGCTCGAACACACGATTTTTTTTCTGCATTCAAGTCTGCTGCTCTATCCCCTGAACTATAAAGCTGCTTGAGAAAATAGTATACTAACTACTAGTACCATTTATTATGAGGCAAAATAACTTAACATGTTTGAACGCAACTCATGATGGATCAATACATATATAGTCCATCTTGTCGCACGTGTAAATTAACATTGCCTGGTGTAATAATGTATGTTATCAATATAAAAATACTAATATTTCGCCTCAAAACAACCATATCTCGACTTTTTATTTAGCGCTTGATGGGTTTGTGTGCGCGCGCTAGTAATTACGTAATGCCTATTTAGTGTTAAAAATGCTACAACAAACCAATAAAAAAAGTGCAAGGCTGTGATTCAAATCCCGTTCCGGGAAACTATGTTGTTTATCACATATATTCTGAAGCCGTATATTTATCGATGTTACCTGTACAGGCTAAATAAAAATGTAAAGTTTACACATTTCTGCCTTATATACCGATTTTTGGGGTGTTCGTCGATTTGAAACTGCTTCACACGTGACTCATTCATATTCATGAGTTATTACCAATTAACATAGGGATTGTATAGCTTTAAACAACTTTTTCTCAGAGACAGCTTGGTCCATTTTAACCAGACTTAACATAGTTGATCCGTAGGTAAATGGTATTTAAAATTGTTTAAATTAGGTCAACGTTTATGATTGCCATTACCATAAAAGTTTGAAACATTAAAACGCCTTCTCAAAAAACACTGATTTCAAAATTGTTCATTTATAGATGATTGACAATGGTTAAGCTATTAATTTTACACAAATGAAGCCCCCAGGATTAAAAAGTGTTACGCCACGGGGTTCCAAATTGCATACATATGGAGATAGTGCATGTTTTACATATTAGACTTACTTAGAAAAAACTTTTCTCTAAAATCACAAGGCAAAATGCTATCATATCTTGCATGTATCATACGCTTATGGTCTTCTACCAAGTGTGTTTAAATTGTGACGCTGAGGTGGAATATTTCTGCGTCCCGTGCATCACACTTTTCTCCTATGAAATTGCAAAAGCTAAAGGTCTAATATTATACATTTAGCATAAGTTTGTTCAAATGGTGACCCTGGCGTGACACTATGGTGACAGTTTTACATAGAGATATAGGAGAATCATTTAAAAATCGAGTTCTCTAAAGCTACAGAAGCTAAAAGTCTAATACTTTGCATATAGCATTCGCGTATAGTACTCCTCCTCCACACAGTCTGTATAAATGGTGATCATGTAGACCAATTTTAGCACGTCCGAGGGGTACCAGTTTAAATTAGCGTATACATGTATTTGAAAATGTTTTTTAATATTCTTCTGTACTTACCTGACCTTTTTATTCTGACCCACTTGTGTTACCTTTACAAGTGTCTACGAAGAACATTGTTAGCGGTTCAGGGTCATTCGGTCCTAATATCTTAGTTTGATAATATATATAATAGTACAACCGTTTTATTGTGTTATATTAGCGAATGTGTTGATGTATTTTAAGATATTAATGCGGATGGCCTCAAAGATACCGAGTTTGCACGATATGAAAGATAAAATAGATGAACTGGCGAACAGAAATCTAGATGTCCTATCTGCGGAGTTGAAGAGTTTGAAATGTAAGTAATGTTTAAATTATACAAATACAATACATTAAATAGTCAAAGACGTATATAACAGTATTATATTATAAATAACAGTATAAATATCGTTTAATTTTGATAACTGTTTAGGTATATTTATCCAATAAATTCACGCATGATTACGTAAGCACGACATTAACTGATTGTAGTAGATTCGACGACTTAACCTCATTCAATTATTCTAAACTTGGTATGTAAATGTGAGAAATTGAAACAGCTAGTCAAATAATATTGTCAACTGCATTTGACAGCAGTACATCAGCTACTTAAGAAAATACCGATTGTTGGGAAAGCCATTTACTAATTTGCTAACATATATATAAACAAATCAATATATCAATAAATAAATAAAAATAAATAAATAAATCGTGGTAGTTTATGTATCAATCAATCTTTTTTCAATCGGAAATATATATAAAATCGAAATCAGTCGTGTAAACGCAACAAAAAGGTGTAAAGACCTAAATTTTGGAATCGGGTAGCTTTTTCTTTTCCTTTCTTTACGAACATGTATATATATTTGTTTTTCGTCCGTGTCATAAACTGAAATAAAGCTACTTTTATTAGAATTATCAAAATGCTCAGGTCAAGTTTTTTTTTTTCACCATTATTTCTTTCATAAAGCCAAAGCAGCACTGTTCTTCCGTGAATACAACGTTGGCGAGACATACGTGGAAACAACTTCATATGAGAATGCAAAGAAAATACTGGAAGAAAAGAATGTTCTTGTCTTGACCGGTCTTCCTGGAGAGGGAAAGTCTACCATGGCTGCACGTTTAGCTTTGGACTTATCTGAGATTGATAAATGCCTGCATTTATGTACGTACGCTGATTGGAATCACGTGGACCTGAAACTAAAACTTTTTGACACAGTGATCATCGACGATATGTTTGGTGCGCGCGCATTTGATCGGAAATTAGTGGACGGATGGCAGAGATATTTGCCTGATATACAAAGAGCAGCTACCGATAAGAAACTGAAAGTTATAATAACTATGAGACAGTATATCATGGAAGAAACAATGCAAATACTTGAAAGCGAACCTCTCTTTGCGGATGGAAACACGTTCCACCTCTCCTCAAAGGATCTCTCTGAAGAGGAAAAGATACGTATATTAACAAACAAAATACAAATCCATGATAGGCGCATGCGTACAGATGAGATAGCTGAATGTGCAACAAAGTCGTCTTCATATTTTGGTGGAACAGCAAATGGTGACTCCGACTTTCAATTTGGGTTTCCTGAGTGTGCAGACATGTTCGTTAAAAACAGTGCACTATATACTAGAGGAGCAAATTTCTTCGAAAAACCAAATGCATTCTTCAAGAAGTGTTTACAAGATCTTTACCGAAGTGGAGAAAACGAGGAGAAGTTTTTAGCTCTAATAACAGTTTGGGCAAATGATGGTCGATTGTTGCTTTCTCATTTAGATCTAAAACGCACTTCAGAAAATGTTAGAAATATTGCAGAGAGCTTCGGATTTGATCTTAAACCGAATATGGTAAAGTTACTTCGAAAATCTCTCGAGTACCACAAAAACGGATTTCTAAAATTCAATGAAACAACTGGAGAGTATTCTTTCAGTCACAACGTCATTTGGGACATGGTGGGCATTGTCGTTAGTCGAGATTACCCCGAGGCCACTATTGAGTTCTGCACACGTGATTTCATGATGGAATATGTAACGATAGACGAATCGCAGACGCCCGAATACAAGATCGTCGTCAAACAACATCAGTATCCACTCCTACATGAAAAGATTGTGAAGTTATTACTCTGGAAAGACTGCAACAAGTATCAGAACAGAACGGATTACAATTTTTCCCAAATAGAAAGAAGTGGTGTTCGCCCAAATCGTGTTGAACCTAAATACGAATTAGATATAGGAATTATATTGCATCCCGTATTTAAAATTCGCCCTTTTGTCAAAACGTTCTTAGATTGTGTGGCCAAACACAAAGACGATGAGGACATTTTCACAAAACCTGTGATGAGTATGTCGGGATTTTTCTATAATTACGGAATCAAAATGGAGAAACTTGATATGTGTCTTGCTGCGTATTCCGTCTTTATCGGGGCCGATACGTTTGCGATGGAAGTTATCGAAAGGGAGATACTGGACAAGAATAATAGTGATCGAACGTTTTCGCTCCTGTTGGCGGCACATGCATCAAATAACAAATTAGTAAGGTTACTCTTAATACATGGTGCCACGGTTACTGGGGATGTAATTTATATAGCGGCAAACCAAAACAACACTGAATTACTCTCGGTGTTGCTTGATCACCCCGGAACAAACGTGAACGACAGAGGAAATGCAATCAATGGAAATTATCCTCTGATTGTTGCGGCAAGAAAGGGGCTAATGGCGGCGGTTCGATGTCTTGTGGAGCAAGGAGCAGATATTTCGGTTCAAAACACGGCTAAGATGACTGCACTTCACAAATCCATTGTGTACAAGCATCATGAGATAAGCGATTTTCTCATCAAAGAAGGCGCTCCACTGAATGTCAAGGGTGGGAAATTTATGCGAACGCCGCTGCACGTGGCCTGCGATATGGGAGAGACAAATATCGTAAAACAGATTCTTCAAAAAGGAACGTCCGTGCGCGTGAAAGACCATAGAGGGCATTATGCAATACACTGTGCAGCAATACGAGGACATGTCAGAATTGTTATCCTACTTCTTGAACATGACAAATCACAAGAAAAATTAAAAGTAACATCCTACGGCAAAAAGTCCATTCTAAAAGGAATGACTGTCTATCACATTGCTGTGTGGAAGAAGAACAAAACACTTTTAGATGCCCTGATAAAGATGAACATCGATCCAAATACGGGTGATTGCTTCGGACAAACACCTATATTTTATGCCATCATGAATGGAGAGAAAAACATTGCAAAAAAGCTTCTACTTACCTCAGACATCAAGAAACCCCAAAAACAAGGGTACACACCATTGCATGCAGCAATACATAAAGGTCAAACTAAACTGGCGGAGCTTATTTGTCCACATGCAAATGTAAATGCTAAAGACAAGTTTGGAAAAACACCGTTGCACGTCGCATGTGAAAAGGGTAACGTACAGATAGCAAAGCAACTTACACATACATTTGGAGCGGAAATTAGGGCGCTTACAAAAAGAAAAGATACTGTGTTTCATATTTTGCAGAGAAAAATCAACGCAAAGGTGTCGTCAAAAGTTCTACGCGTCAATTGTATCAAAATAGCAAAAGCATTTTTGAATATTGATCCAACGCTACAAGATTGGCTAAAGAACGCAAGAAACAAAAATGGCGTAATTGTTAATGAAAAATCTTTGCTAGCACCGGAAAAAAATGATATATATGCCACTAGTTCCAGTGACGATGATGATAACGATGATGATGCTGATGATGACGATGATACCGATGATGAAGACGATGATAATGAAGATGATCATGAAGATGATGGCGATATTTACGATTCAGATATGGACGACGATAACGACGATGATACAAACGATGAAGACGATGATAATGATGAAGATGATAATGATTACGATTTAGATATGGATGATGATAACGACGACGACGATGGTGACGATGATGATGGCAACGATTCTCCAGACATTTACGATGGAGATATGTTCGATAATGATTCAGATGATGACACTTTTTGATCATTATATAGTAATTTCGCACTAGCTGGACGTTCCGGTGAAAATATTGTTAAATACAATGTTAACATTAAAACACCAATTACATGGTCACTATTTAAAAGAGTATTATACTAGAATATTGAATGTGCAGAGATAAATGGAAACTGTTATGCTACAACAGACATGTATTTCACATCAATATTTCTCTACCAATGGGTTATCTGTATTTTATGCCACGTGATAATCCGGTATTCTTCGCTGGTGTACTCCAATCAGAAAAAATATGAACAATTCCATTGTAGAAAATTTACTTTTGCAACATAATATATCGGAGCCCCTAAAATTGGTCATATATTTAACACGGCCGTGTATGTGTATATTCTGTCGAAGAAAGCACAAAACAGGGGAGAAATGAAAAGGTTATTTAAATTGTACTGTGTGTCGCGGATTCAAAATGCAATCTAGTTTTTAAGTGATGTGATTGTATTAATAGAGTGACACTGCGATGCCATTTGCTACTATGACATATGTTAATGTATTAATACGTCTATACACTTTCGGTATACAATTCAAGTATCACATCTGTAAATATCACATCTGTAATTTCAAAACTGCAAATAGCACAGCGGTTCTGTATAGCTACGTTAAAATGTGGGTTCAATTCAATACAAATACACTAAATGGAATATATTCTAAACGTTATATCGATTTGTTTTTATCACATTCAAATACATTATCTTCCCAAAGAAAGTATGTGTGATGGACTTTATTATCTACAACTGTAATCTGCAGAATGTAGAGTTCGCATCATTAAAGGTAAAGGAAGATGTGCGATGCTTGGAGTTGGGGTTCCTCAGGATATATGATGGAACTTTATACTTTAATACTGGGTCAATACCAAAGAGCTCCATTGATAAACTTGTATAAAAATAGGTGTAGATTTCTGACCTAAGATGGTGTTCCAAGATACCTCACGTGTAGCTAAATGCCCAGTTATCTAAGTGTAGGTGTTCTCCAGCTACCGAACCCATCCGGTGTTCTAACCGCACTACGATAAACGAAACCACCTGTGTTCTAAATACACTACTATTAACGAACCCACGCGGTGTTTTAAACACACTACACTTAAGGATACCCATCCAGGGTTATAAACAAACTACCGGTGCTGTAAACACACTGTACTAAACGAACCCACCCGGTGTTGTAAACACACGCCAGTTAACGAACTCATACGGTGTTCTAAACACACGACGATTAATAAACACACCCAATGTTCTAAATACACTTATATTTACGAACCAAGACTACAAATAATTATACCCACACAGGGTTATAAACAAACTACAGTTAACGAACTCACCAAGTGTTCTAAACACACTACGATTAACGAACCAACTATTGTTCTAAACAAACTATGATAAATAGACCCACCCGGTGTTATAAACACACTTTGATTAACGAACCAACCCGGTGTTTTAAACACACTACAATTAGAAAACCCACTCGGTGTTCTAAACACGATTATCGAACCGACAAATTGTTCGAAACACACTACAATTAACGAACCGACACGATGTTCAAATTCACTACAATAAAGGACTCATCCGGCTTTCTAAGCACACTTCAATTACAATAAACCAACCCACTCGTGTTCTAAACACACTACACGTAACGAAACCACCCAGGGTTCTAAACACACTTGAAGACCCATAAGGTTATGCATTACCGGACCATACTCAGTACGCAAACTCATCTAATGATGATATCTTTATATATTTGTGACAATCGTATACAACAATAAATTAATCGAACCCTATGTTGATTAACTGGTTATCATTATGCTCCCCGAAATTTTCGGGGGAGCATATAGTCACCGCTTTTTCCGTCCATTCGTTTTGCCCGGAGCATAACTTCAAAACTACTGATGGGACTACAATAAAACTTCACACAATGATAGAGAACAATGAGAGAAAGTGCAAAGTTCAAGAACCGTAACTCTGTTTTCATTCAAATTAGAGTTATTGCCTTTGTAATTTCATACATAGAATTATTGTCCGGAGCATAAATCCAAAACTACTGAAGGTACAATAATGACACTTGACACAATGATAGAGGGCAATGAGAGAAAGTCCAGAGCTCAAGAACAGTAACTCTGTCTTCATTCAAATTAGAGTTATTGCCTTTGTAAATGCATACATAGAATTTTTGCCCGGTGCATACATCCAAAACTACTGATGGGACTAAAATGACACTTGAAACAATGATAGAGGGCAATGAGAGGAAGTGCAGAGATTAAGAACCATAACTCTGTCTTCATTTAAATTAGAGTTAATGCCCTTGTAATTTTATACTGAACATTCTTGTCCGGATCATAACTCAAAAACTACGGATGAGAATACGATGCAACTTCACAGAATGAGAGAAAGTGCAGAGTGCTAATACCGTAACACTGTCTTTATTTTAGTTAGAGTTATTGCCCTTTGTAATTTTATACTTAGAATACTTGTCCGGAGCATAACTCAAAACTACTAACGGGAATACAATGAAACTTCACACAATGATAGAGGGAAATAAGAGAAAGTGCAGAGTGTAAGAACCGTAACTCTGTCTTCATTCCCTTTGTAATATTATGCTAAAAGTCTTGTCCGGAGAATAACTCAAAAACTACTGATGGGACTACAATGAAACGTCACATAATGATACAGGGCCATGGGATGAAGCGCAGAGTGCTAGAACCATAACATAGTTTTCATTTATATTTGAGTAATTGCCCTTTGTAATTTTAAACGTTGAGCTTAACCTCAGTAAGAGACTGCATTGAAACGTCAAACAATGATAACGGGCAATAAACCGAAGTACAGAGTGCATGGACTGTAACTTTGTCTTCATTTTAATTGGAGTTATTGCCTTTGGTAGTTTTATACTTATACCTCAAAACCTACTAATAGGACTGCAATGAAACTTCACATAATAATAGAGGTCAGTGAGTTAGAATGAGCAGAAAACAAGAACCGATATTCGTTCAAATTGGAGTTATTCCCTTGGCAATTTAATACTTTAACTATTGTCCGGAGTATGACTCGTAAACTATTAATGAGATTCACACAATGATAAAGGGCAATGCGAGGGTGTGCAGAGCAGGATTACCATAACTCCAGCTTCATTTAAATTATATTGCTCTTTGTTATACAAAGTACCCAATTCGGTGAGCATCCATCGGTTCTACTGATATTCTTTATAAATTGCTATATTTAAACAATAACTGTTTAAATTGTGATTCCTATAGTGGGGCAGATTGTTGACATACATTGGTAAAATTGTGCATTTTGTGACAAAAGCACCAAACTTGACACGTACCTTGACAATACTCTACTTAATATTTTTTGGCTATGGACCCACGTCAGATTTTGAAAATGGCCGCCAAATATTCCATAAAGAATTAATGAAGCCCCTAATTAATTGGTTTCATCAAAACTTGTTATTGTAAATACACTAAATTCAGAACATTGATAAATAATAAAATATTCAATATAATTTGGGTCATTTTTTTCTTCAAAATGGCCGTCATTTTCAAAATGGCCGCCAAAAGACGCTTTTATTTTTTTATTTTTTCAAAATAATCCACAAAGCAAACTTTCACGAAAGTCGTAAAAACAATACGTGGTGAGCAAAGCTCGACAAACTATCCAGAGAGCCCCGAAAATAAAACACACACATTTATATTATCCCTAAGCTTCGCGCAGCGAAGCCCCAACTTATTCATCTTTACGACATTGTGTCTACCGCGTTCTTCATGTCCGGAGTTTACCTCGTCCGGCCTGCTTCAGATTTTTCAGTACGCCGTTAACTGAGTTAACTTGTGCATCAACAACTGACGTTAAACACGACGTCATGCGATTGTAAACATGACGTCATGTGCGTGAACATGTGTTTATTGCTTTGGTCTACAATGTTTGCAAGTAAAAGTTAGACAAATGCATGATACGGTCTGGCCATGGTTAGAGCAATGCATGATACGGTCTTGCAATGGGAGGATGGGGGTATTTTCAGATACATCCGTGACAGCTTACTTACCTAATGTATTCTAAAATGAAATAAAAAATGTCCAGAGGATCATGCCTCCACGCCCCCAACCCCACCCCAACCCCGCAATGATAAGTTAAAAACATCGGGCCTATGTTGTAATTTGGGCCTAGCTATGTACATGTAGTCCGGAGTAAACTTTTAAGTAGATTAATTCGTAAAAAATTAATAATTATAAAGTATTGAGCTTCGCGCGAAGCGAAGCCCCGAACATTAAATAAATATGTTGGGAAGCTTCGCGAAGCGAAGCCAACAGGCCATGATTCGTCCCGTTCTTCAATTCCGTAGTTGACCTTAGTTGACATTTTAATACGGTTAGACAAATGCATTATACGGTCTAGCAATGGGAGGATGGGGGTATTTTCAGATAAATCCGTGACAGCTTACTTACCTAAGGTATTCTAAAATGAAATAAAAAGTCCGGAAGATCATGCCTACACGCCCCCAACCCCACCCAACCCGCTATGATAAGTTAAACATCGGGCCTTTGCTGTCATTTGGGCCTAGCTATGTACATGTAGTCCGGAGTAAACTTTTAAGTAATTCGAGAAAGTGTAATAATTATAAAGTATTGAGCTTCGCGCGAAGCGAAGCCCCGAACGTTAAATAAATATTTTGGTAAGCGAAGCGAAGCCCACAGGCCATGATTCGTCCCGTCTTCAATTCCGTAGTTGACCTTAGTTGACATTTTCAAAAGGAACTATATGTTACAAGTGCATTCGTTCATGGTTATTTATCTAGAGATCTAAAAAGAAATGTGTCATATTAAATACCCCTTCATAATTTATAAAGGGGCTGGCGAGGCCCTATGAATAGTTACCGTTGAACTTGAAATCCGGTGAACCCGGGGTCAAGCCTAACAATTGCCACTGAGTTTCGTCTTGGTGTTCTTCAGCAAGACACTTAATGAATAACCTATAATTTTTTGATGAGCCGTTAATGACATTCATATTGAATTCTCTGATAATGATATGCATATTGAATATGACCACTCAAAATTAAATTATTAAAACATGTCTGTCGAAATTAAAAAAAAAAAAATTGAAAAGAAACAGTAGGCCAAGATATATATTATATTTATATAAAAATTGACAACATATCACCAGATTACTGTTGCAATATATTCCCCAATGAGCAATATGTAAAACTAATTTACTTTGAACTATTTACATAATTATCAAAACTGATTTTAAAACATGCATATGAAGCAACAAAACTAATGGGTCGCCGCAGCTTATAAAAACATATCAAGCTTGCCGATTCTTCTAAACGTTTGGGGAAAAAATATCGGAAAGGTCACTTAAACAACATTTTTCATCTCCGATTTATCGGAATTAGATTTGATTACGACCTTAAATTACATTTGTTGATATAAACAATATTAACAAGACACTATCAGAAAACAAAATCGAAAAGAATTTTGTTATATACACGAACTGAAATGGTGGTAATATCATTTGAACATTTTCAATATGAGAGATAACATTAAATGTAATCTAATCTGACTATCTATGATCTGAATGGTACAATTTTTCTTAATCACAGTCACAGTACCAAACATCCCATTGTTAAAAGACTCATTCCTGCTTTAACACTTCGTTTTAAATTGCAACACACTTGTCTCTTTGACATCTACATTTAATAAGTCCCTTGCAAACGCTGATACCTGTGGTAGTGTTATCGAGAATGGCTTCAACATACCCTCTTCCAACCGCAGTCACCGGATGTAGGCATTTCACAGGTGGACCTAAAGGCCATGTCTCCAACAATTTCCAATTACAACCTGTAAACAACTCGGCAGGTGTCCTTGAAAGAGCTACATCAATTGGTGACATGGACTTGTTGTTTCTTAGAACCACTGAATGTCAACAATTCTTTGTGACATCAACAGCACTTCCTCTTGTCGAACATGCAATTACTCTTGTAATACATTTTCATTTTCCAACAAGAACAACTTTTGGAATTGGAGAGCTTGTGCAACCTCAACATGGTATTTCCAGACTTCCCATGCACAGGTTTTACCTTTTTCAGCAAATGAAGGTATTTCATTGCATCAAGTAAGTGTGAAAAGTATCGTATCATATTAGTGACATGATCGAGATCAGTACCAGATTCTCGTAGTCTGATACAAGGCACATCTTCATCTTTTTTAATGAACTTGTTTTTAGTTTCTCTTCGATCGCAATCGATTGCTATGCCAGTAAGCCAGAGCTCTGATTTTGTTTTGCATGATGGCCGTCACCTACTAAACCTTCTGCAAGTGACATTCAACAATGTGTAAAATATCTTGTTAATCATACTTACTAATGTTTTGCAAGCATTAAAATGGGTTTTAAGGCAGCTCGTATAGTCTGTTTAAAATCCAAAAAAAGGTTTCCAAAGTACGAAAAGGCTGGTGAGACACCCTAATCTGCCGTTAATCGGAACCAAATATGATACATGTATATGCGAGAAGAGAAAGCAAGTTATAGCATCTATGGTAGGTGACCACTGAGGAAAGAAAACATGTTCTGGTTTATCTGTTTAAAGACAGACTTGGTTATGTCATCTATAGGCTCTGTGTCATGCTTTGCATTACATAATTTACATATTTGTTGCAATTTCTTTCACACGAGAGTCGTCTATGTAACGTAAGTCAAGTACCAGTAAATCCTCAATATTGGCCTTAAATATATTTTCTAATTCCTCTACTGTGTCACTCAACCTGTCTTACGAACATCTTTATCTTGTTCATTATGAAAAAGATCAGAGTCTTTTCATAGGCAGCGCCTGATGAATTATTGCAATAACTGAAATTAACAGATAACTCTAACCATTTCTGGTTCAGAGATCATCTAGTGTGGAGGCTGCGACGGGTTTACAGCACATACTGCACCTGCATCTTCTTTCACAATCTTATATTTCTGCCTGTGAGCTAGTTTATTGGGTATTGATGAGACAACACTAATGAAGTTTATCTCACACACAGAGATGACTAATTTTAAGATTTAAAGTGTAATTGAACAGTACTGCAATTGCGAACTGTTTCTCTTTATGATTGTCATGTGCAATATTCAATGGTCTAATGCTCGCCTTGCTCACACTTCAAATAACTGTAAGCCCGGTTTACGATAAGTATGGTAATCACGTCATGAGCATTCCCTGATGTATTCGTTTATTTCAGAAAGGAATCTGCAGTGGCATAATTGCCTCATGGGCACTGGTCCATCTATAGTCTTCAAACTAGTCTCAGATTGTTTTAAGTGCCTCCATTTTAGATACGAAGGTTTCAACGCAAAATGCCATTATGATCTTCACATTGGGTTTCAGGCCAATTTCATTTCTGCTCGAAATATAGATTCGACGCAGTTAATCCGTTAGCATAAAATGTCTTCGCGTTTAGGTTTTGTTTACTTGTTTTGTCTTGTAAATAAGGTCTACCAATGTAGTTTAGGGTTTTTACGCCGCTGGACATGGTGGAGGAAAATCTCTATGTCCACCGCCATCTGCATGCCATCTTCGGGATGGTTAAAATCATGAATGATTTCATTAATATTGAGTTCTGCTCAACCCGGGACTAGAGGGCGTGAGCGGTAGCTAGCATATTTCACTACCGTTCAAACCGAGACTGCAATATTTTGTATGTGTCTTGTTCGGCCGTTTCCAAAGTTCCATTATCATACTCTTTTTTATAAATATATTTTATAATGAACCGACAGATTCTGATAAGAAAATTAGTTTAGTACCCTTCAGAAATTCCAAAAGCTGAAGAAAACCTAGAGTCAATCGGAAGTGAAATTTGATTTAAACTTGTAAATCCCTCATAACATTAAACATATGGTGCCTCTAAATAACTCTTTATTACAATATTAACAAACAAATAATATGCCAAGACAACAGAGTGTACAAATTCAACATATTAATTACTTTCTTACAAACAACTATTAAACGAATTATACTTTTTACTATTTTCAACACGTTTTGGCGGCCATTTTGAAAACGGCAGCCATTTTGAACTTAAAATATACCCAGATTGTATTTCATGACCCTTTGTCTATCATTTGCGGAATTTATTGCGATTGCCATAATATATGTTGTTAAAACCTGATGCATATAGGTTCAACTGATTATTTATTACATGTTTGGCAGCCATTTTCTTATTATCTGAATGTGAAATAGTTTTAAACAAGAATCACCAACACTGGTGCCAACCCCATATTTCTAACTTAACAGGATTGCAAATCATAAAAAGGGTGATACTTTTGGTAGAAGGCATATGATGTTTGTAACACAGATGATAAACATGCATGCCAAGTTTCAAAGTTGTCTTTCAATATATGTTTGGAATATGACTACATTCAAAATGTTAACCAAACATTCAAATGGAAAAGAGGGACAATTCTAATAAAATGCAGGACAGAGTTATGGTGCTTGGCAGATATGGTTATGTAATAATGATGATTATGTGTGCAAAATTTCAGTTTTCTGTTTGTTTTAGGATTATGACTGTACATTCAAAAATGTTAACCAAATATCTAAACCAAAAAGGGGGATAATTCTAGAAAATTGCACAAGAGCGTTGTGGTGCTTATCCATATGGCTGTTTAATGATGATGAACGTGTGTGCCAAGTTTCAAAGCTCTCTGACTATTGTTTGTTTGGAATATTACCGTACATTCTACATTTTTAACAAACACCTATGTAGAAACGGGGGGTAATTCTACTAAAATGCGTTACAGCGTTAAGGTGCTTGACGCATATGGATGTGGAATGATAATGAACATGTATGCCAAATTAAAAAGCTTTTGAACAAATATTATTTGAAATATGCCTGTACATTCAACATTTCAACTGAAAAGGCTAAGTAAGAAGGGGATAAATCAGATAAATTACACGACAGAGTTGTTATGGTTTTTGCCATATAACATTAATCAATGAAAATGAACACGTGTGCCAAGTTTCAAAGCTTTCCAAAAATTCCTTTTCGAGAAATGAGGAAAAAAAGAACGTTAACCAAAAACTTTAACCAAAACGTCAAACGAACTATAAGTCTGGATTTGCTACGCAATCCGGCTAAAAAGAAATAGTCTTTCCCATTAAAAGTATATCTTTCATTGATTAAGAATGCTCCTCTACAACAGGTGCATGTAGCTGTTTATCTCGATATACAAGTATAATATATTTCTATGTGTAGTTCAAACTCGCGCAGTTCTCTCTTCTGGCTTACTCAATTTAAGTCGCAAACCTGAGTATGATGAACAACTTAATTTAACAAGAAGCAGTCGCATAAAACAAGATCACCCACGACTGTTTGAGCCAGACTACAGGGAATAACAAATAACCTTTTTAAGTAAAGTTGTCTGCACTTTTGACCATAGATTATGACCTCGACGTGTGTTATTGCTATACACATGCACAGAGTTCAGGACAAATATGACAACATGAACACGTTATTAGAGAGGATGTTCAGCTTTTAACATTTCGACAGCCACACTGTAATCTTGAAAATTACTCTGACATTTGGATATGTATATGGTTAGTTTGCTGTTGACCATGACTATATATATATATATATATATATATATATATATATATATATAATATATATATATATATATCTACATGATATATATAGTCATGGTCAACAGCAAAATACCTTTCGAAAAGCACTGGATCCCCGAGGGGATACGAAAATGTTGGAATAAATTAATAGATGGGGGAAAAAACATTTATACAGTGCTACAGTACAATATAGCACTGTATAAATGTTTTTTCCCCATCTATATATATATATGCACATTTGAAAAAGAAATATAAAAACATTTAACGGTTAGAAAAGTATATGTTTTCGCGTAAAGTTTACAGACGGACGCACGAAGTGAGATTATTGCTATATAAAACCCTATATAACTATCTGTAGGAGAAGATAACTCATATACGTTCAGATACCAATCGTATCTCAATGTCAACCAAGTATAAAGGGATATAACCGCAAACCATTGCCAACAGCTCTATCAAGCTAGAGATATTTGAACTCATATTTGATCACCATCATTGTTCACGTTAAGTTTTTTAAAAAGTACTTTTTAAACAATATATAATATACGTAAGACATATTAAAAGTATTCTTTATATAATATACATCAGATATATTTAAAGTAATATACGAACTTACAAAAACTGATTAAATCTGACCCTTATAAAAACGGGTTTGCTTACTTTATACTTTACTTTAGTTTTTTGTAAAGGGAATGGAGAAGATCTGGAAGAATAATGGGTGTCAATCCAAATACGAGTAAAACCATCGTGATGTGTTTCGGTTGCATTTTTAATGTACATATGCACTTAACTAGGCCCCATAACATATTGTTAATGCAATACGCTGGTCAGAAAGACTTGATGAAACGGCCGGGTTTGGTTCATATATCGTTTACATTATTTATTATTATTTAAAGCTGTACTAAATTATTGTTTTGTGATCTAATTGCACTGTTATTTTAGAATATGTACAACTGCTGGTAATATGAACTCTCTATGAATTATTATTTATGATTTAACAACAAAAAATACACGAGTCGTCGTGCTTTCCAATCCAAACAGTTTCGTAAATAAGAAGTCATCTTAACCTAAAATGCTTTATATTTAATGTGAACATTTCATACAAAACTGAAGCATATAATGACGATTTTCTCTTGCATTTGTATTGGTACCATTTACTTTTCCAGATCGCTCACTGTTCCTTTAATGACTGTATAATTATCTCTCTCTTATTTATGTGTAACTTTTATTCTGTTTTGTAATGTATAATGTAACGCCAAGTGATTTGATATTACTACACTCCCATCTTTGTCTACAATATAATATTTTGGAATTCGTTCAATCAATTTAAACCGCCTTAAATAGTGACAATTGGCACCCACTCGCTTATCTTACAATCAAAGTTTCGACATCGATGTCTCTGTAACCAATTTAAATGTGTCCATAGGAATATCGCTATCAATGTTTAAGTTCATCATCATAGCAGCGGCGATTCGTCCAATTTCATCACTTGACTTAGCGGCGTATCCATTTCCGCCTATAGCTACTCCGAGTTGGTCGTGTACTTTGTCTATATATGGCCTTCTTGTCGGTGTAACCATACTTACACAACTGTCACTGGTGAATGAATGAAACCGAATCCCTGCAAAAATAGGCATCTTCAGTTACAGTTTGTGGTATACATTTTTCAAAACACATTAACATAACTTCACTACACGTAATACCTCAACTACTACATTGAAAATGAAATACAAAATTAATATTTATAGGTAATTAGATTTGTATTTGGATGAATGCAAGAGTTCTTCCGCATAATAATATACACGGAAGAACGAGTGCATATATCCCAACACAAAACTAATAACATTCTTATTGAATGCATATATCTCAATACAAAACTAATAACCATTTTATTGAGTGCATATATTCAAATACAACTGGACTAATCACCTTTCCATTGCATAAAAATGAATAATGAGAATAATGAGGTTTTAGCATTTAATTGTCATCAAAACAATTTATTTGAAACAAACATACTACCGTAAAATCGTTTACATCACATGACAAGCTTCCTGTGACATTCACAGTGAATTGCACCAATCCCTAACGAGTATTCAACATAGTTATTCCATCGCAATGAGTTTACAACACGTCAATATGAACATGTTAATATGGACGAATATTGACATTTCCTGTTACATTGATTTAAACGGAGTTTTGTTAATGCGTGTGCAATAAAATACGTTTGTTGTACTCAATATTGCAGGTCGCATATCAGTAACTAAAGCATATTTTATTGTTAACTTTAAATATGTTCAATTTAGCTCACATTCGTACACATTCAAGCATTTCGACAACAAAAATAGGATACGACATGTGCTCCATGTAATGACACCTAATAGCAAATTATTTCAAACGTATTTAACTACAAACCTTTAAACATGGTTTGTAGCAGCCGTTTTAAATGGTCAGTCAGCCACGGATCCCCTCCTAATGAGTGCCAACGTGATATGTCATCCTTTTTGAGAAACTCCTTTAAAATCTCATCTGAATTACCTATCTTGATGTACATCTTTCCTGAAATACAAGCGTGTGTCTATTGAAATTACAAGAGTATGTATGTATGTGTTTAACGTCGCTGTTAACAGAATTTTAGTCATATCAAGACGTTGACTTTTTGTATCAGTGAGCTGAGTTAACTATCACAACCTGACTTCTATGGTGACGTGATTTACAAACTTTGTGAGATCCTTGGTCATGATCACTTTCATAATATCTTTGTTAAACTTGTTAACAAATTTATCAAAAGAGGTTATGACCCTATCATTTTGCAACGCACTGCATGCTTGGTGGTGGACCCATTTACAGTTCGCCTCTATGCTTTCCTCTTTAATTGTGCGACGACCGGACAGTCTGTGGACCCTATTATGACGTTTACCTAAAGCCCAAAAGAACAGTGACGTTTCATGTTTGTCTGCAATCGTGTCTTGTTTGCACTCAATGGTTTATTCTCTTGTTGCTCTGGCTTCTGCCAAGTAAATGAGTACCTTCTTTATGGCATTCTAGACTATTGTTTGTTTGTATTTATATATACACGAGCATCTTTGTGTTTTATTTATATTGCCTATAAATGATGCCTTGTTGGTTAGAGAATATTTCAAGGCGGGAATTTCTTTATTTACACTGTTCCGATTTATTGGGATGACAGTAGGGTAAGTGTGAGGTTTGGTGCACCATAGAACCTGGTTTAAACCCCTAGCGGCCTTTATATTTTTTTTATAACCAGCCTAAATTGAAATCGCCTGCAATATTCGTGTGTTTCCTGAAGATCAAACGTTGAGGAGCTGTACCGATCACAAGGTTTTCCTTTGCACGTCTACGTTAACACAACTAGATACTGGCGGCCATTTTGGAAGTCCCATCAACTTGCAGACTAACTACATGTCATACCAAACAACCAATGAGAAATACCATCACCAAATCACTTCCATTTTTTTCCTTCTTTATTTTGTATTTTTTCGTGACATCAGTCTTTTTATAGGAAGCTGGCAGTTAATTCCGAAAAAACGCATGACCTCACCTATAATGTTCCTGTGCGGTTCCATGAATATCAGCATATAATGTTGAAAATAGTATTCTCAATATTTTCACAATATTTTATATGACCGTGATGGTGTTCATTTTGGAAGCATCATCAAACAGTATTCCTTTTTTGGATCAATTTACATTTGATGCAGATCAGTTTTGAGAAGTAGTGATCACTAATATTGTTTTGTCAAATTTTAGCCATGGCGATCTTCTTTAATGTCACAAGCGGTTTTTGTGAATCAAGACCAAATATAAATAATAAAATATATGCCTGCGAAGATGTGTTTAGTTTTGAAAAAGTAACGATCAAGACATAGACACACTGGGATCAATAAAGCTATATAACCATCGCGATTTGTTAAATAAATTTATGTCATGAAAACGGAAAAAGCATATATTGAGTGTGTAACTTATAAAAGTATTCATACCATCAGGGTACAATATTGGAGGAAACATATAATACTTGATTGAACCGTCCGGACACCTCGGATATGTGTTATGCCAGTTTGAACTACCAGATCCGCGGTACAACATTGTTGGCATTCCTCTGAAATATAACGCATCATGGTATGACATTTGTAGCTTGGGAGACAAACTCTCCATTCAAGACCAACACACAGAGCATAATGTATTGGTTCTTGATACCGCATTTAATGTCTCAGTGTTTAAACAATCTGAATACTATTACGTTCAATGCTTATTTTGGAAAAATCACAACTTAATATGATAAATCAATTAAGAATAAAGTTAATCCTGATAAAAATCGTGTGATAGATACACATCATATACCTCAGTTTTTCTGCATCTGCTTCATCTACCTCTCCTAACACAACTGTCTGAGGGGATGCCAGAAACTCAGGGCGAAATTCCTGCGGCAGTAGGTGTCTGTTATTGATGAATACATTCGTTGCAAGTATCACTTTTTCAGCCATATATTCATTGCCGTTTTCTGTCAATATCTTCATCATCGTTTCATCTCCATGCATTTTTATTTTGGATACGCTTTTAACAATGTCGCGTATTATGTCACAACCTTGATTTGAAGCAGCGATCAGTTGAGCAGCGACATGTTTTCGCGGATCAATCCAACCACCGGATTCGTTTAGTATTCCAGTATCTTCGTCTGAAAAGTCTAGATAGGAATATTCTTTCTTGAGACAATCTGATGTGATATTATTGACAGTGTGGCCTGCAGGAGGTCTGTCGGAATCTACGAACGTCTTCCATCCAATGGACATACATCCGACAGGGTGATAAAACTTTACACCTAATAAAAGAACATCAAGTGAACAATATTGTCTTAACATAATTATGTTTTTTCACTTTTTTATTAGTGATCGTGGCCACCGGCGTATACATATCCCATTAACAAGAAAACTTAAATGGGCTCAAAATAGTTTATTCCTTTTATCAACTGCTTCTTTTATACACATAAATGCATATTAATTAAGGACAGCTTTACATGACGAAAAACTAAGCTAAACCAAGTGCATTTCAGTCTGACAGCATACAACGAACATTGAAATTGGAAATGATTCTGTTTCACTATCCTCTTTACAATATACTCCTTGCTCTCTAGTCAATTCCAAATGTTTTCCGGTTTCAGTAGATTAACACTGATGTGAAGTTTATTTTTAAAGACACGAGGACAGCTTTTAACGTGTGTGTGTTTTTTCTACACGTTTTCGAATACAGAATAGTTCATTGTACTGTACACGTTTTGTATTATTGTGTAGTATTTCAGACCACTTGTAATCTTTTAATATTGTTTCCTATCAACCAAAACACATTTTCATTATAATCAACACTGTTTCGCTCCAAAATATGTACTAAACCATAGGCTTTTCAGCATAGATTCAATTTCAGAGATTTTACCCCAGTTGTCCATAACAATATGAAGTAGTACATTGTTTTAACATATCTATTTTAATAGTCGTATTCAGTGCTTGACGTGCGATGTTATAAACGCACATTCCACAACAATCTGCAACCACAGCATTACATGTTTTGTAATAAAACTGATATAAATGTGTTACACGCATACATATGCACTCGTTCAATTGATTCCATATATAATTAAGTACCCATAACTATGATCCATAAACACGTATTGGGCCTACGTTTGATTCAAACGATCTAATATACACCTCCAAATAAAAGTAATGAAAACGTCGAAAATTAAATGTAGCATTCATAGAACGTAGTCAGTCAAAAACACGCACTCAAGCCACAACAATTTTAAGTATAAATAATCATTTGGAAATAAATTATGTGACGCCAAATACAGAAAGAGTTGACAAACTGTGTACCACCTTGAAGGGTCTATGGCAAGCAGGCAGGTAGGGGTTTAATCGAGGAAGTTCCACCAATAAATACTGAAAAGAGGATCCCTTGGACATGTTGGAAGCAACAAACAAGAGATAAAAGTAGCAGACTAATATTTATTGAGTATGTTCATGAGAGGTAATGTTAAATGCAACACCTCTCTCACGCCTCCTAGCACCGGCTTAAGCAATATTCTACTTCAAAGCCACAAAGATTGGATTTGATGGTCCCAAAGGACCAGTTAGTACTAACACCTCTTTCTTACCCTATTGTCATCCCAATAAATCCAACGCAAGATGTATCCTTTAACCAACTAGGCAGCATTAGAAAACTATATAAGTAAAACACAAAGATGATCAAGTATTTATGAATTTAAAAAAAATATCAAACGTCTAGAAGGCCAAAAAATACGTATTCAATGAATTGGCAGAAGCCAGAGCAATAACAAATAATATGGTAAGGTCGAGACAAGATAAGCTTGGAGACAAACGTTGAACATTACCTTCCATTTCAGGATTAGGTAGACGTCATCATAGGGTCCACAATATGTCATTGTACAATCAAAGTGACGAACTGTGAATGGGTCGACCACTAAATAAGCAGTAATAAAACCAGTAAACCAATAAACATTGACGTTTTGACCTTTGCATTTGTTTATGCATAGAAGCGATTTTCACTTGACAATCAGATCTTATGCATTTTTTGACAAAAGCCCATTGCAATGCATTTCAGCGCATATCGAAAGTATACATATAATGAAGAAGGTGTGCGTAGATAAGGCGTGAGCCCGTGTTGATATTTAATCGATTGTATTGTGTGTATGTAACGTCAACACATTTGAAAAAATACCGTTGAGTATAATTAAATGCACACACGAATACACCATTTCTTCGACGCAGTTACTGTACATTATTTGTTTACTTTCGTTATATAATGACATTAATTGGCCAGGAGTCTGTGAACCATGCAATTGCTTCTGGTCAAAGCTCGTATGTCTATACCTTTATCGAAATAAAGTCTTGATGTAATCTGTATTAATATCATGTATCTCCTTTAAAAGGACACCCGGCTATCTTGATTTATTTACTTCACCTAAAATTAGGTTGCATTGCATACATTTTTATAGATTTGTTTGTTTTGAAGAGTGAATATTGGTCAAACATACCTCAAAATTGCCGTGTTTCTCTTTTAATAACTTGAGCGTACCTGACATCTTCTCCAGCTCATGATATCTGCTGATAGACCGTGATGCAAGAGTAGACCATACTGGATCCGAAGCGGTACATCTTGTTATCCGTCCACTGTCATAATGTGCTCCGAATATATCCCGGCCCGTCTCACATGCTCTCACCTAAAAGAATGCTCGATTTGATCAAATTACTGAGATATAATTGTGATACACTAACTAATTAATGAACATTATTTAACTATTATTGATACAGATCAAACACGCTCACGAATTTGAGATAAAGTAGTTTGCTGGTTTAACAACCTGAATAATATCATGTCTTTAGCTTTATGCGAGGGTACTTTGTCCGATGTCCATTATTACATACTGCATGTTTACGCGATAACTCCTTACGCGATAACTCTTTACGTGATAACTTGTAACTAAACGGCATCCAATTTTAAAACTTTTGTCTTGAAAGTTTGCTTCTTATAATACGAAACTATCGCCCCTTGAGTTTGCTATGCCCATTTCAGCTTGTTATTAATAAAAACATTGTTATATTGGATCTCTCTATTATCAAATTTGATTAAAAAAAATGACAGAACATTTGCGGTGTCTAATACATGTCTCTAAGTTTTTTCAATTTAATCGCATTTAGGTTGGATGGTCGCTTTAAGAAACACCTTTGATGTAGAATTGGTTCCTTTGCCAATGTGTCGATTTCGCAATTTAATTCATATACGCTGCCTTTATAACTGTTTTCAAACCAACATTTAAAACTGTCACAAAATGCATTTTTAAAACAAAACACTAATTATTATAGTATTAACGCAAAATTGTAACATACCTTTGGTTCTTGAGGTCCAATTAAGCATATCTTAAATCCATGTACAGCGGAGGCGTGTCGTGCTATGGCAGACCCAACCATACCAGCACCCACGATACACAAGTCATACTGTTTACATAGGCCTTCTTTCATTGTTTCCTGTACAGACGAAACATAATCTCACTAATAGCGTATCAAGCACTGAATTATATTTGTGTGTGTCATTCATCCTTTTGGAAATCGATACTGTACATTGCACGAGGTAACATTACATCAGTCACTTAAGCATTGTTGTTATGTTGATTTATGTGACTATATTAGTTAAGATGCGTGTAATGTCGAGCATTTAAATGACTGGTATTAAATTTAACTTAATCGTTGATAGCGAGCACAGCTCGCGTCGCGAAGCGACGCGAGCGCAAGCGAGCTCCTATGGTATCATGCAGGCGAAAAGTAAACATACCATCCATCCTTTTGAAAAGTCTTGGGTCATTTACGGCAGTTTATGGGCGACTTCAACCGTAAAGTAGCATATTTCGTTACGAAATTAACAAGATAATCATTCGTAGAAATCATTAAGAATGGTGGTTTCCAAGCAGAATGAGTTGAAAAAACATTAAAAACCTTTCTCGAACCCATCCAAAAATCACAATGAAATTGCATTTTTACCTATGTCGCCAAAACGGCCATTAACCGGAAGCGTTGCCCAAAGTGTTACCTTGCGCGTTGTTCATTGGCGAAAATTCGTCAACACGTTTCACAATTTAATAAAAGTAGATTTCGTGTCGCAGAAATGTATATGTCTTGCTAACCGATTAGGATAAGCAAATGATTTGGTTAAAAACTATCTTTCATTTCTTTATTTTCCCGTAAAACCATAAATGCAATCGGAATTCTTCGCAGATTTCCGTATTCGTTCGTCTACTTTTGTAAGCCATTGACGGAAATCGACGAGGTTATTCCGTGTTCATTCGTGTCAAACACGAACAATCTGGCAATTTCCAGAAATGTTACGGAAATTATAATACAATGACAAGACGTCATTGATTTACGTCATCATCGTATGTCGTCACATTATGACGTATGGTCTGTTAGTACAATTAGTGAGCAATTAAGGTGCTTATTACCGATCCATCTTTCTTTCTTTCTTTCTTTTTCTTTCTTTCTTTCTTCCAATACTATTGACGTATTAAACACATACTTATGATTATCACAGTTTCGTTTCTGTGGATGAGTTTACATGCAGGCTTTTTTATGATATTCACAGAAGTTCAGAGAGATTTTAACCTGAATAGGGTATGTCTCTCCCTGCACAGGAGACCAACGGCTTTCGTGCCACTATTGGTGCTTCATCCCCTTTTTTTAGTTGTTACTTTTAACAAAGTTTGAGGTTTCCACTGGACCCCCATATAAATGAAACGTTCCTATGCCAGTGTACCTGTAACCGGTCATCCGGTTTGGTCTGATGCTACGGAGTAGTTCAAATTTGAAGGTGATGAAAACACCGTTTGGAAACTTTACCAGTCTTCTGCTTCAATCGATCTATGCTTTTCTCTGTCCTATCAATTCACTATTTTTGTTTTTCTACCACCGACAGAACCATTAGGGTCAAATAGGACACTAAGTTTCTTAAAATGTAGATGTAGAAACTAATAAGTATCTTGAGCACTGCTAGTGCTAAACGTCAAGAACAGTGAAACAAACCAACGTCTTTTCTACATAGCATTTGATGAATTTGGTGCATTTTCAGAATATATTGATGAAAAACGTCGGACCCGGTGTCCTCCACTCCCAGACATACTCAACTAAATATTGAACTAATATTCGGAAAATGGACCACCATTTATTAAATGTCAAGTAGGAAACAACAAATTCCTATGTTTTAAAATCATTGTACTTTTCTCAAACAAACATCATCATAATGATTAGACAATATTCAAATAAAAAAAGCTTAAATCATATATATACATTTTTCATAATGACATAACGTTGAAACCGTAATTACATTTTGTTCGGCAAAAAAGTATACGCGTGAATCACGGTTTATGTATATATAGCTTATATACATACACTGATGTAGTAGCAGCTTTTATGACGGTTGGTGATTCAGCCAATGTCGATCCAGACTGGATCATGACTAGATAGCCGTTCGAAGTTCGTTCCATGCCATATATGTCCTGTCTGGGATCGAATTGAAATTTGACCGAAGCATTGTGGTGTACTAGTAGGTTAGAGCGTCTGCCTTGCATTCGGGAGGTCGTGGGTTCGAGTCTCCAGATACTTTAAAAATGGAACCCTTGCCTGACGAGCAAATAATGGGTAGTGCTACGACTGATTGACCAGTGTCAGAATAATGTGACTGGGGGTATCATGTCTACTACGGTGTGGTAAAGAAACCATTGAGTTCACTGCTTCAAGTATACATATCATCACATCACACACAAACACACAGATAAAAGTCCAGACTCAATTGTGCCTTTAATCGTCGTGTACGACGCCTGTCTTAGGCGGACGGATTATAATCCTTAGAAATACACACACACACACACACACACACAAATTGAAATTTGTTGGGGTGGGATGTCACGATTCATAAGACACGTAACAGGTAGATTTGCACCAGACGTGAGAACCATGGCTCTTATGGTGGTATGTACCTACCATGGTTTAGGTACACGCCATAAGAGCTACGATTCTCGCAGCTAGACTTGCACATACCGGTGCATACATACGCAGCGGCACAATCAAACATGAACTGTGCTCGCCCTATAGGTTTAACCTATTTCATATTAAAGATGAAGCTGAATAAGAAGAAAACGAAGAAGAAGAAGAAGAGAAAGAAGAAGAAGAAAAGGAAGAAAAAGAAGAACAAGGAGAAGTGATACACATCCTAGGTCTAGTCTTAGCTTACTCACTATTATAATGAATGGTGCACTATGTCGAGAGACACAAATAATGATAAAGACATACGAACAAGTGCCAATATTATATAATATTATAATACCGAGCAGAGCTCGGCCGGCGCAGCCGGCCGACGATGATCGGCTAATGGTAACACATGTGCAAATGTTGAAATCGTACCTGGCTGGGCAAAAAAACTGTGTCGCACCGGAAGCGCCGCCATTGATGAAATTGTGTTCGGCAATTTCGGATTTTTTCCTCAAATCATCAGGGGATCAGTCTGTTTCACTTGGACGATTGTCTCTTTTCGTAGTTTGGAGTATTCGTACTAGTTCGGCTAATCCCGTCACAAGTAGTTACGAATGAAGCGATATTCATTAAAAGAATGCTTATCATTAGAAGTTGTTTTATTATTTGTTATTGGTTGTCAAAATTAAACTAATTCAAAAATTAAAAATTTCAAAATTTCAAAATTAAATATTTCAAAAAAATTAAATTTCAAAAAATTTCAAAATCGAAATTTCAAAATTCCAAAAATTTCAAAAATTTCAAAATTCGAAAAATTTCAAAATTCAAACATTGCAAAATTTCAAAATTTCAAAATTAAAAATTTCAAAATTCCATGAATAATTTGATTTAATAATAAAAATAATAATTGCCTTTTAGGTTCGGTCGATATGTGTTGTATTTATCGACCTGAGAAAAGTGATATCGACCGAGGCGATCAGGTCGATAAATAGAGTTTAGATATTTTCAGTATCTCAAAAACACTGGTTATTAAACTATATATTACATAATTTAAAATAATTTTATTAATATTTCTAATGATTAATGCCTTTTTACACCAGGGAGATATTTCCCAGTAGAGCAAACGAGTATATATAGCTTTTCTATTCCCAGTATTACCTATACAAATCACAGACACATATGTAATATATACACATATCGACCTCACTAAAAGGCAATAATTTTATAATATTGCTGATAACAGGGTTGGCATGGAGGAGTTAGTCCAAGTTTACCACAGTCCTGACATGACCAAACTTTAATACGAGAGGGAAATGATAAATGGTCAAGGGTGGGCCACAGCTTGGGAGATTGAAACTGTGTCTACCATTTTAGGCTACAACATCAATGTAACATGAGTTTGGTGCAGAGCAATATCACATGTATTCTTTTTCAACCAATGAAGGAGAATTGTCATGTACAACCATTGACTTGCTTTTGAACAATAAACAGTTTCAAGTTCTAATGACGCTGATAGTAGTAAAATTAAAAAGCGAATATCACCCGCCGAAAACACGCATGGCAACAAGAGCAAACATAATTCAGAAAATTATATTAGTACACCATATACTGAACCAAATAAGGACTCAAATTCCAACTCTAATATAACCAATGACATCAAATCTTTATGTAGGAAACTAGGAATCAAAACCTCTTGAAAACGAAACACAGTCAGAATCAAAGAAAAGGGAAATGAGAAATAAACGGGGAAAAAGGTATATTATCAAAACATATCAAATAAATGACATACCAGAAGCTGCACCATTACAGAAAGATGAAAAATTCAACCTTGCTATGGATGCTATACTTGCCTTTGAAATAGAACAGATGTCGTACGTTTTTTCTAAATGCGAAATTTGTCTAGAAAGAAGAACTGAATTGAAAATGTTCAATGACACTGTTTGTAGTAGCTGCCAAAAAGATATGTCTGATACAAAATAATTCTCTCTGGAAAATAATATAAACCCAGGAAAGGTGCCTCTTGAGTTGAAAGAGTAAAAATAAGATAATTTTCAAAATTTGGTTTTAAAAAAAATCACACCGTAAATACCTTAACTTTTACAATAAACTTGGTTGAACATCTATGATAAAGACGAAGCGTCTCCGTGGTCGAATGGTTAACGACGTTGCTTTTAAACCTTCACCTCTCACCGCTGCGGGTTCGAATTCCACTGGGAGCTCGATTTGTCAGTGAGGAAGTGTCGATTCTTACGGATGACGGGAGGTATACAGTACTGGTTCTACCTAGGAAAAGTGGGTGGATGCCTCCAACACAAAAAAAAATCGACCGTCATACTAGTATATAACCTTACATGAGTTGAAAATGACGTAAAACACCATACAAACAAACAAACTATGATAAAGATCGAGTTTGAGTTTACCACCTACCACAATTTAGAGGTGTGTCAAATGCCTAGGCCATTGCTTGGTCAGCTGATTTTGATGATCGAAATTATGAATAGTCAATTAATTTACTTATATGTTGATTGACAAGAAACATAAGATAGGTTAGTATTTTATCACAACAATATAAAATAATTATTAAGAGTAAACTATTTGGTTTACAAGTTAAATTTTACATGCGATCCGATTTATCATGTAAGTATTAATTTTAAGAGCTCTGCTCGGTCTTAGGCAGTGCCTAAATTCATATTATTGGCCTATTATAATATTATTATTAACAATCACTTACGGACATATGTAATAATTAACTATAACAGTGCCGTGTGTATAGTTTTGGGCAATAAACCCGGGAAAATACGACTCCAATTTTAATATCATGAAGAATTAACAGTAACTCTTTAACACCATACTTACTTTTTGGATGCTCTCAAATTGTTTGTTTACACCGTATTTATCTTATTGCAAATGGCGAAGACTTAACCAAGGGAAGAAACTGTGTTAATGACGCTTCCGGTGTAGGGAAAAAAAACTGTATTAAAAGTTTGCAAAGAGCAAAATATACGCTATGCTTCTCAAAGTTTCTTAAAGACTATTTACGTTTAAAGTATATAATAAGTATCCGTATGGTCATTTGTTCCATTACTCCAAATAGACAGGGTGTGCTCTCCTGGTGCATTCGAAAACAGTTGTATATTAAAGAGAGTTTGTCTTCCTTTTTTTAATTGTTTTAGTAAAATTTCCGGTTATTGTTAGACTGTAACTGTATTTGGACATGTAATTGATATCTTAAATACATAACATCATGTTTTTGACAGTTATAGATAACTATGAATGTAGTCTTGATATGAATGAGTGGCTGAGAGAATGTTTCCTTTACTCCAGAGTTGGCAATCATGCTGAACATACGTTCTTATAAGTTATGAAACACCCTTTTTCTTTTTGATTTTATTAGCATACATATTTGACTTCAGTAATTTTCCTAGTTTGCATTATGTATGCCGTTTATATTTTCTACAGGTTGTTAAACATGGTCAAGCGACAATGAAACGAGTAGGAGTAATCGTCAGTGTATTTGAATCTATGACAGAGCAAAATAGAATCAGTTTTAATCATTGTTTTTAAGAAAAAGGCAAATCTTTGGTATCATTAATTCGACGGTATTTATGGATATCCATAATTCATTTAAAGATATCTATAAATCGATTTATGGATATCTTAAATTGAATTATAGACATCTATAAATCTAATATAAGATATATCTATAAATGCTCTTCAATTAATGATATCTTTATATGAATTATGGATATTCATAATTCGAATAGAATATAGCTATAAATCGATTTAGAGATATTTTTAAATGAATTAAAGATATCCATAATTAGAATACAAGATATCAATAAACAATTAATGATATCTATAAATAATATAAGATATCTTATATTCGAATATCCATAATTATAATATAAGATATCAATAAACAATTAATGATATCTATAAATAATATAAGATATCTTATATTCGAATTATAGATATCTTTAATTCAATTATGGATATATATAAATAGTGAATAAATAGTAAAACGGCGCCACATACAAATCATCAAAACATTATGCTGTTGGCCAATATTGTCGGTATTCGGAGACTTCATTTTCCACGGCAATGTGACTTACATAGATATTTATAAACAAATGCTAATACATTTATCAAAAGAGGTTATGACTCTATTGTTTGCAACGCATCGTCTAGTTGTTTGGCGAATAACAAGTTCACCACTAGGTTTACTCTTTGACTGACGAGGGTGGCCATACATATATGATAATATTATGACGACTACACAATCCGGAAATGGATGGAAACGTTATATCTTCAATCATCCTGTCTAATCGTATCCTTAAATATTGTTTATTCTCTTGTTGCTTTGACATCTTGGTTGTTGTTGTTGTTTTTGTGTTTGTTGTTGTTGCTATTGTTTGCTCCAGAGCTGAAGGTTCACATTTCATTACGTGGTCCGAGTATTAACTTTCATACCCCATCCAAACCCTTCTCCAAGAAGCGTAAACGGGTTGGCTGGGGTATGAAATAAACCTTAATTTTGGCTTAAAAAGCTTGCATATTGTAAAATTAAAACATTTAATAGGTAATTTTAATAGGTTGTCGCATTTTTGCAGTAAACACATTTTTTAAACGTGATATATTGTCGAAATATCCTTTATAAAATCCTGCTAATACAAGCTTTCCCATCGCTTAATGGAATTAAGGCGGGACCACGTAATGACCACGTTAAGGTGAGCTTATGGTGTCAGACCAGTCAGGAAGTACTTTCGGGTCGTAGGGTGCTAAAATAGTTCCTTAAAACAATCCAAAGTTTCTAGTTTGCATGTGTTTTTCCCAGGATTAGTTTTTATTTCATTGTTAAATCTAACCTGAGGTTACAGTAGTATGTCTGTTGTCATGAATAGTAAGTATTTTACTGTGTAAATCCCACCCAGTTTTCTTCATTAATTCAGATGAAAACACTATGCAATGGCATACAATTGTAATTTAACACATTTATTTGGTATTTTGTTAGAGATAATGCTATAATCCACTGAAATATATACTATTCCGGTTTGTGATTCAGTTTGTCTTACTGTTGCCCAAGACTTGAATGTATTAAGAGGCTTTAGAACTGCTACAGGCATGCTAAGTTTCTGGGTCATTACTTCAATTTTGTCTTTTTTCTCTGGCATTTTATAGCCAAACTGTATATTTAATTGAACATTGTGCATGTATATGTGCTCCAACGGAGGTTTAGTGAACCCTAGAACCGGTTTAAACCCCAAGTGGCCTACTTTGCCACTGACCGTTCCAAGGCGGTAGCCCTATTGTCAACCCTTTCGTGTTTGTGATGTCGTTAGAATTTATTATTACTTTTGCCTTCTTATTTGTCTGTTTGTCTGCTTGTTTCTGTGTTTTGTGGTTGACTGTCCTCCTTGAATGCTACTTTCCCTGTCCGATCTTTTTATATTTCTTTATGGTCTAGTTTGTGCCTCTAAATTGTTGGAATTTAACAGAATGTCTGTTGCTCCATGAAAGATGAAGACATTTCATGCATGAATGATTTTGATATTATGTGTATATTTTAGTTAGGTATATAGAAGGTAATGTTTGAAAACTTTACTTGATGGAAATATACCAAACGGTTCATTTACTTTGGCATTTGTTCTAGTTTTGTATAACGCGTCATAAAATCCTTGATTTCTATTAGCCGAATGGTTCTTTGCATGCAGGAATTAAACCGAAAAGATAACAGGTCCTTGCAAAAGTATCTTATTTTCTATTCGGTCAACCTTATTGGTCAGTTAGATATATTCGATTAATATTTTTGACAAATATCGCGACTCATTTAGGTGTCAAACCAGTCAGGAAGTATTTCCGGGTCGTAGGGTGCTAAAATAGTTCCTTGAAAAAATCTAAAGTTTCTAAATTGCATGTGTTTTTTCCCAAGATTAGGTTTTATTTCATTCTTAAATCTAACCTGAGATTAAAGTAGTTTGTCTGTTGTCATGTATAGTAAGTATTTTACTGTGTTTGTCAGGATTATTACTTTGGAGAGTATGAGCACAGAGGTTATGTAGAGATGTGGTTATGACAGGTGTTTATTTCAAAATACGCATAGTGTGAATGAATGACGCGAAATGTTGAAAAACTGAATCGGTGTTTTATTCCAGATATGGGACCGTTTGCTAGCCAAATGTGTTTAATTCACAAAATAAAAGTGTATTTAAGCGAACGAATGTTGTGAAACTTGTGACTGATCTCCAAATATAGCCTATATTGAATTGTGTTCAATGGGCTGATTTTCACCGGTCTGACTCCTTATTTGACCACTCTTCAAAATTATTACAATTTAATATCAAAGATGCCCTTCGTTATTATATGTATCATTAGCTCAAAGCGTAAATCAAATTCTTTCCAAGAACTGTGGTAAAGATTTCAACAGTTGTCTTTCAGAATGATTGTTATAATGAATAGTCCACACGAAGTCCCGGTTGAAAATGGGACAACATTTGAGGTTCACGATTTATAGGGAAAGCTCTTCTTTCAAATAACTTTTAAAGAAGGTTTTTGACTAGACTTCACATGGATACTTCCGAGGTCGATCTCTTTCCATTAATCTAGGTCAACGCAATGCATATCCAAGATACTCGACGTGACTAAAATATCCTAAACATTAAAACTGCTTATTATCAAGAACCGCAGAACTAATTTTGTCTTGTTTTTCACAGAAATGATAGATGTCACAGGCCATTATGTGTTTTGCAATGATGTACCCAGGATCAAAAGTATGGCCCGACCAGAGGTTCTAACATATTGATAAAGAGATGTGTAGAGAAAGCTTTAAAACAAATGTTTTCTGTTTATTTTTTTTGTTTTCTTCAGAATATTATCAGTATGATCAGTATACCCTAGAATCTCAAGTGTGTTAAATGAAGCAAATGGGATGTTCGATGTTCTCCCCATAGAGGTTCACTCTTCAAAATTTAGCGTAATATACGGAATATAACTACATGGTTTTAGTAAAAAAAATCGGAAATAGTTGTTATACAAGTAGATACAAAAGTCGAACAGGAAATGTATGTTCAAATGTAGTCCTGTAAAAGGACAAAGAGTGTATGCCATATAATTCACAAACCTGTTGTGTCAGTCAAATGTATGAACATTTTGGGAAAACAATATGAAACATATTTCAACCTCACTATCTCAGCATGTCCCGTGTATGTGTATGAGAACGTTAATAAAATATGACGTGTTGTGTTTCTCATATTCCGCTGTATTGTAATTGGGGTTCAATAACGCGTCACCATGTATGGGAAAAATGTATAATAATCTGCAACATTTCTTACGCACCCTATCACTGGCTTAATCAGTATCTAATTTAAAGCCACACAGATTGGGCTTGATGATTCCAAAGGACCAGTAAGTTATAACACTACTGATTTATAGTCGGGCTGACCTTTTACAGCCGCCACAGAGCACTAAATATATGCAAATTGTCAATAATTTGGAAGCAACTAACACAAACAAGATGAAAAATAGCATATAAAAATCATTCTCTATGACGACGGTTCCAGTGCTGTGTGGTATTGGTGTGAGAGAAACCTGGATTATGAAACCTTTAATACGATAATATATTTCAGTATTTAACATAGTTAACATAGAAATACCTGTTTAAGGAACGTAACACTTACAATCATGTATCACATTAATGTGTAGTTCATATTCTATTCGCTACCACTTTAGCTGCATTCTATTCACTTCCACCTTAGCTGAAATCTTTTCACTACCACCTTACCTGAAATCGTGTCACTACCACCTTAGCTGCAATATGTTCACTACTACCTTAGCTGCAATCTGTTCACTACTGTCTTGGCTGCAATATGTTCACTAACACCTTAGCTACAATCTATTTGCTACTACATTAGCTGCAATCTATTCACTACCACCGTAACTGCAATCTGCACTACCGTATAGTTTGTTCACTACCGCCTTAGATGTTGCAACCTATTCACTACCACCATAGCTGGGCGTTACGTCGACACCGGCTAAGTGTTTACTGCCGCCATTTTATACCAGTTTCCTTTTTAGCTCAGAATATACACATACTTTAGAAAATCAGTGCAACCAAGTCCTGACGAAATAGTGTTGATGAAACAGAAACAAGTAAGTGAACTTATAGATGAAATGTTTTTGATTTAAAATCGAAAGTAGCCGAATCAAAATGGTGGTGGGGAATATATAATTTAGTCGTTTTAATCAGTGTTTGGTTTGTCTACGTAACACTTGTTATTGATATTTCTGTTTTATATAGTAACTGACAACTCAAAAGCATGTTATTGTCTAAATATAAAATCGTATATACATGCATATACAGCATTAATAAATTATGTCAGGATCGAAACAGAAAGTAGTGACCTATATGTTGAAACATGATTTTACTCGTATAACATGTTAAACGTAGTTATGTAAATCACGTGATCCTAACGAATAAAGGTTATCGATTAACGCTTGCTATCGTCTGCTACGTACGCGAATACACTGTAAAAAGTGACTGCAACACATTGAATAGTATAATATCAAATAACAGTGTTCCGTTTTTTAGTCTTTTGGGATTGGGGTTTTTAGTATGAAATTAGCGTCGAATCTTTGAGTTAGGAAAAAAGAAACTATATTTAACTGTAATAGTTAATTAATATATTGAACCATAATGAACCATATTAAATAGTAAATATTTTACTTGCCAGAAACATGTCACAAAATAGTTTTAAAGGTTAACTTACCGACAAAAGTATAAGGCAAACAAAAATAAATATTTGTTTTCTCTTTCCAATTAGGAAAACACATACTAGGTGAATTACCAGAACTGCATAACAGGCATAGGATATAGCTCACGTCATGTACGTCATTTTTGAAATTATATTTTATAAGGTAGGAGCTACGCTTGAGTCTCTTGAATTGGTTACATTGTATAACAGTTTTTATTTCTTATATAAAATATAATGTGTTTATATAGGCATGTTTCAATTTCTTACTAATCGGCGTAATATTATATCTTGGGTTTACATGAATCTTTCTCAAAATTGTTTTAACTTGATTTATCATCTCTCTTTGAAACGCTTCTTATAATTATAGGGTCAATGGTTAATTGACTTGCTGTCGATATATTTTATTTGCCTAGATCTGTGATGGCCGAAACCAATGTAGACATTGAAACGCTTATAATTATAGGGTTAATTGACTTGCTGTTACGGTGATGGCCGAAACTACTGTAGACATGGAGGAGCCATACCTCAGACAGTCCCACTACCTCCGGCTACAGCTGCTGATAACGGAATTGGGAGCACATGCACTTAGAAAAAGGTTTGACAAATCATTTCCACCCGCATCTTTGGTAGCAGATATGAAAAAAAACAGCGTGAAAGTTAAACTGATAGAAAAGAACAGGAAGAATATATCGCCTGCCCAGTATGAGAAGGTTTATCCGCCCATAGGAAAACCACCACCTTCGTCAGAGAAATTTGATGTCTCCCTGCTGGTCTTTTTACTACGTCATGCATGTGGTCTGAATTGCAAAGCTAAATGCTGGGACCCAAAGAAACCACCTCAAAGCAGCGATGTATCCGAAGAGGCAGATATTGCAAGAATCAGAGACATAAGAAATGAGGTATTTATGATGTGCATGAGAATTTATAGTTATAGCGTTGTCCCAACGCAGATACGAGGGGCATCGCAGAAATATTGAGACTTTTGCTATAACATTTTTATAATCTATTCATTTAAAAAGACATTTGGCACCAATGCAGTTTCATATATTATCTTCTATTTCTTCTATAGCAACCATATAATGCTGATGCGGGGAGGGTCTAAACGGTCTCTTGAGTTGCTTAAGAAATAGTGATATTACCAGTGAATATAGACGTCAAGTTTGGCGCGCTTTAGTGTGTGACGTCACACGCACACGCTCATTAAATTTTGATGTCATATCCGTTTCCGTTAGTAAACAGTCGGTAAACAATGAGTAGCAGCAAACTTAAAGATCCGAAGAAAATAACGTCAACAGATCCGCATGAAAGTCGCGCAGTAATCAAATTTTGTTGTGAACTTGGGCAGACACCTACCCAAACATTGAAACTAATTAACCGATCGTCTATAAAGTCAACTGTATCTCGTGCACTCGTGCTCAGGTTGCACAAGCGTTTTAGTGAAGGAAGTGCATCGTTACAAGATGATGAAAAGGGTTGAACGTGTTTGACGTCATTGTTGCAGTTCACGACGTCGTGACGTCGCTATGACCGTCCCCGCTTCAGCATAGTACTGCTTGCACAGATGTGAATATTTTCAACATTATATGTACAATTATCATGATTCTTGGTAATCTGGTGCACAAAAGATGAAACTATATTTCTTGGGTTTTTTAATGTTGTATTCCCAACGAGTCTCAATACTTTTGGGATGCCCCTCGTATATATGTTGAAAAATTTAGAACACTTGTAGCAGTATTTATGTTATGTCATTGACATGCATTTGATCATTGCTTATGAATTCATGGTTATACGATTGCGAGGCCACGCTGAGACGGCCAAAAATAAATAAATCGGTAGATTTACTTAAAAACAAGTGTAAACTGGTTATAGGAAAAATGAATATTAAACAACTTGTTTTAAATTCGGATAAAGGACGCCTGTCAATTTCAATCATGAAGTACGTAGGGTAACTGTTATCATGTTTTGTGATAACCCCATTAGCAAGTCAGTGAATTTAGGGCACCTAACATATGAACAGAGATTATATTATTGACTATTTAACAAATACATTGTAAAACCAGTTGGATAAAAGTGTATGAGACGAGGCTCTGCCACACATCATACAACGAGTTTTATAAATTCAATATAACATAGTCACACATCTGAGATTCAATACATCAATAAACTCCAAAAAAGACACATAACGTACAATTAATAATGTAGCTGCCTACTTTTGTTGTTTCAGTCATCTCTGTAGCGCTCCTAAAATTTGGAACTTTCTGTGATTCAGTATCGGAAGTTGACAGGGCATTCATACTGCACACCGAGATAAACGGAAAAGACCGGGAGATACTTTTGGCTTTTATTTACCTATGTATTACTCTAGAATGTTATACTATGTATGACGTAGTTCTATTACACCCCCACACCACAAGTATACTATTAGTTATTGTGAATGTGTATAATATAATCGGCCATGGTCAACCTATTACGCAATTGATCGTCCATGATCAACTTGACGGTCTTCGAATCGTATTGTTATGCACATCAAGTTATAGTTCTTCATTCTACATGTGTAAATGTATATGTTGCGGCGGTCAAATTTGCATATCCCTACGTTGGAAATGTGGTGTAATTGTTTCAGATTGTTTAAGTACGTTTTGAGTATATTCTCAATATATAATTATACCGTTAAAACACGTCCAGTGTTTTATTCAATAATGATAAAACAATTATCTATACTTACTTTGCAATAACTCAACACACTCAATACCACTGTTTTATTCAATAATGATAAAACAAACAACAATTATCTATACTTACTTTGCAATAACTCAACACACTCAATACCACTGTTTTATTCAATAATGATAAACCAAACAACAATTATATATACTTACTTTGCAATAACACAACAGACTCAATACAGCCCTGTCTGCTAAATTTCTCTTTGTGTGTTGTGCTTCTAGTGGAAACCGTTTTCAGTATTTAATTATTATTATATTTTGTTATAGATTTTCCACGAGACCAACCCGGCTTTAGAAGATGACGTTTTCAAGCAGCGATGGGCACAAGTTGAAATGGTAAGATTGCTGAGAAGTGTTCAAATGCCTTCTGTATGAGAAATAGACAGTTTGTATTTTATTCTTCATTATAAATTGTTTTAGATCGAATAACTAATTATTTCATTTTGTATACATGAATTAGTCTAGATAAACGTACAGGTTAGTATTTAACCCAGAATTGCTGTATTACTTAGAACATCTATGTAATATATATATTCGTAGCAAAACAATTTTTAGAACATTCGACTCTTCGAAAATGGTTAAAAAGTTCGTACTGTACTATTGATATTTTAAATTGTGGGTTCTGCTCAATCCCGGGCTAAAGGGCGTGAACGGTAGCTAGCATTTTCCACTACCGTTCAAGAACAGTCAAATCAAACCGAGACAGCAATATTTGTTTATGTCTGTCGTGTTCATCGATTTCCAAAACTTTCCTGAATACTCTTTTTATATATCACAGTAGCGTTGCCTGTGCAGTGTGGCGGCGGTAAAACGTGTCCCCGTGCTTTATTCATTCCGATCTTTGGGGATCGTTGAACCCGATATGTATATATCAGTGGTACCTTCACAAATACTTTGTTTCCTTACTTTAATTTCGATTAGGTGGTTCCACTACTCCAGACTTTAGAGGCTCTGAGTATTGTTTAATGACCCTTATGATATGTTGTCTGCTTTTTAATTTAGTAGTTTGACTGTTACGTGTAATAGGCAGGCTTCATAACCTCTGTCCCTAACTAAATTTCATTTTGTTTATTTCGCCCATTGTTTTCTCGTTCAGGGTACAACATTTTGTTAGAAACTGGGACCATACGAGGTTAGAAATGGAATGGTATGATAATACCACATTGACAGTTCCATGTTCACCGTCATATGCATACCATCTTAGGAATGACACAAAGTTCCGTATTATTGACATTTTTAAAAAAATATTGAGTTCTGCTCATACCGGCGCTAGAGGGCCTGAACGGTAGTAATCTTCTTTTCTGAAACTTAATAAAAATAGAGTTCTAATATTTTCCAATTAGCATAAGCTTATGGTCATCTGCAAAGTTTGTTCAAATGGTGACACTGACGTGACACGATTTACATAGAGATATGCAGTATAGGAGCATCATTAAACAAGTGTCTTCGCTAAAGCCACAAGAGATAGAAGTCTAATACTTTGCATATATCCTTGGCTTATGGTCCTCTATCCAGTCTGTTTAAATGATGATCCTGTGGTCCAATTTTAGAATGTACCAGTTAAAAAAAGTGTTATATTGGAAAATATTGTTTAATATTCTTCTGTACTTACAGACATTGTTTCTGACCCACTGTTGTTACCGTTACAAGTGTCTACGAGGAACAAAGAACATCCTGTTAATGATTGAGGGTCATTTGATCCTAGTATTTTAGTTTGATAAGAGTAAAACCGTTTAGTTGTGTTATATTACCGGGCGTGTTGGTGTATTTTAAGATATTAATGCGGATGGCCTCAAGATACCGAGTTTGCACGATATGAAAGATAGAATACACGAACTGGCGAACAGAAATCTAGATGTCCTATCTGCGGAGTTGAAAAGTTTAAAATGTAAGACATATTTAAATTATATGATTACAATACATGGAATAGTCATAGACGTATATTATAAATAACAGTATAAGTAACTTTTAATTTTGATAACTGTTTAGGTATATTTATCAATTAAATACACACATCATTACGTTAAGAACGACATTAACTGGTTGTAATGGATTCGAAAACTTAACTCGTTCAATTTTTCCTAATTAGTCACATAATATTGTCAGCTGCGTTTGATAGCAGTACAACTGCTACTTAAGAAAATACCGATTGTGGGGTGTGTCATTTCCTACTTAGCTAACATATATATAAATCAATAAATATTTCGAGGTATTTTATATATCAATCAATCTTCTTTCAATCAGTAATATTTATTAAAAATCAAAAATATAGCACAATGTCCACAAAGCGGAATCGAAATGAGTCACGTAAATTTGAAAAAGGTGTAGCGACCTACATTTTGCAATCGTTTTTTCTTTTCCTTTCCTTATAAACATGTTTAGCTTTTTGTTTTTCTTCCGTGTCATGAAATGCAATAAAACTACTTTCTTAAAATTATCAAGATACTCAGGTCAAGTATTTACTTTCACTATTATTTTTTTCATAAAGCCAAAGCACCACTGTTCTTCCATGACTACGATGTTGGCGATACATACGTGGAAACAACTTCATACGAGAAGGCAAAGAAAATACTGGAAGAAAAGAATGTTCTTGTCTTGACCGGTCTTCCTGGAGAGGGAAAGTCTACCATGGCTGCACGTTTAGCTTTGGACTTATCTGAAAAGGATAAGTGCCTGAATTTATGTACGTACGCTGATTGGAATCACGTGGACCTGAAACTAAAACTTTTTGACACAGTGATTATCGACGATATGTTTGGCGCGCGCGCATTTGATCGGAGATTAGTGGACGAATGGCGGAGATATATGCCTGATATACAAAGAGCAGCTACCGCTAAGAAACTGAAAGTTATAATAACTACGAGACAGTATATCATGGAAGAAACAAAGCAGATACTTGGAAGCGTACCTCTCTTTGCGGATGGAAACATGTTCCACCTCTCTTCAAAGGATCTCTCTAAAGAGGAAAAGATACGTATATTAACAAACCAATCAGAAAAGCATGATAGGCGTATGCGTCCAGATGAGATAGCTGAATGTGCAACAAAGTCGTCTTCATATTTTGGTGGAACAGCAAATGGTGACTCCGACTTTCAATTTGGGTTTCCTGAGTGTGCAGATATGTTCGTTAAAAACAGTGCACTATATGCTAGAGGAGCAAATTTCTTTCAAAAACCAAATGCATTCTTCAAGAAGTGTTTACAGGATCTTTACCTAGGTGGAGAAAACGAGGAGAAGTTTTTAGCTCTGATAACAGTTTGGGCAAATGATGGTCGATTGTTGCTTTCTGATTTAGATCTAAAACGCACTTCAGAAAATGTTACAAATATTGCAGAGAGCTTCGGATTTGATCTTAAACCGAATTTGAGGTTACTTCGAAAATCTCTCGAGTACCACAAAAACGGATTTCTAACATTCAATGAAACAACTGGAGAGTATTCGTTCAGTCACAACGTCATTGGGGACATGGTGGGGCTTGTCGTTAGTCAGAAATACCCAGAGGCTACTATTGAGTTCTGCACACGTGATTTCATGATGGAATATGTAACGATAGACGAATCGCAGACGCCCGAATACAAGATCGTCGTCAAACAATATCAGTATCCCATCCTAGATGAAAAGATTGTCAAGTTATTGCTCCGGAAAGACTGCAACAAACATCAGAACAGAACAGATTACAATTTTGCACAGATGGAAAGGAGCGGCGTTTGCCCAAATCGTGTTGAGCCTAAATACGAACTAGATATAGGAATAATAATGCATCCGGTATTTAAAAGTGACCCTTTTGTTAAAAGCTTTTTGGATTTTATAGTGCGCAACAAAGACAGTGCGGACATATTTACAAAACCTGTGATGAGTATGTCGGGATTTTTCTATAATTACGGAATCAAAGTGGAGAAACTTGACATGTGTCTTGCTGCGTATTCTGTGTTTATCGGAGCTGATACTTTTGCGAGAGAAGTTATCGAAAGGGACATATTGGACGAAGAAAATAGCGATCGCTATATGTCACTTCTGCTAGCCGCACATGCACAAGATATCCAGTTAGTGGAGTTTTTATTACGTCATGGTGCAAAAGTTACTGGTGATACGATTTATATTGCGGCTCACAAGAACAATACATCATTACTCTCGGTATTGCTTAAACACCCTGGAACAAACATAAATGACAGGGGAAACGCGATTAATGGAAACTATCCTTTGATTGTTGCTGCAAGAAAGGGACTTACGACAACCGTCCAGTGTCTAGTAGACCACGGAGTAGATCTTTCTGTTCAGAACTCGGACAAGATGACTGCGTTGCACAAAGCAATTGTGTATAAGCATCATGACATCAGCAAACTACTCATCGCAAAAGGCGCACCGTTGGATGTCCAGGGTGGCAAATTTAGGCGGACAGTACTCCACGTCGCTTCAGATATGGGGGAAAAAAATGTAGTAAAACAGATTCTTCAAAAAGGAACGTCCGCGCAAGTGAAAGACCACAGAGGTCATTATGCAATACACTGTGCAGCAATACGAGGACACGTTGGAATTGTTTCACTTCTCCTTCAGAACGACAAAAGACAGGCAACATTGCAAATAACTTCATACGGAGAGAAATCATTTCTGAAAGGAATGACGGTCTACCACATTGCTGTCTGGAAGAAGGACAACGCCCTTTTAGATGTTCTAATAAAGACGAATGCCGATCCAAACACTGGCGACTGTTATGGACAAACACCTATATTCTTAGCCATCATGAAGGGAGATGAAGCCATGTCAAAGAAACTTATGGCTATGTCAGACATCCAGAAGCCACAAAAACAGGGATACACACCATTGCATGCAGCGATCCATAAAGGTCTAACTAATTTGGCAGCAGAACTTATTTGTTCCCGTGTGAATGTGAATGCTAAAGATAAGTTTGGGAAAACACCACTACACGTCGCATGCGAAAAGGGAAACATTCAGATAGCACGAAAGCTTACAGAGAATGGAGCGGATATCAGGATGGTCACAAAAAGACACGATACTGTGTTTCATATTTTACAAAGAAAGAATAATGCAAAGGAATCGTTGAAATCGTCAAATGTTGCTCGCGAAGATTTTGTCAAAATAGCAAAAGCATTATTGGATATCGATCCAGCTATACGCGATTGGCTGAGGAGTGCAAAAAATAAAAAAGGCGTACTAGTTAACGTCGATGGATTATTAAAATCGTGTCGTCCCTCTGCTGATTTCAGTGGACATTTGGAAATGTTAAACGATATCCACGACAATTCCGATGACGATAGCGATGATTTTGGTGGCTTCGACGATTATGATCCTTCAGACATCTATGGCTTTGACGATATGGATGATTATGATCCTTCAGATATGTATGATGATACAGGTGACGATTTTTGGTGAACGATTGGCGATATCACATGAGGTATTTATTTAGCCTCGTTATAATGTTAACTTGCATTATCTCAACGTTTGCATATCTGTTCTGCAAGTAAATACAATGTTCATGACAACAATTCACAGTCAATGTAAATTATCAAATGGGCTGTATGCGGTTATTAAAGACCACACGTTTTCATTTATTACATTTCAGTGTACTCTAATACTAAATGTACGCAGATACTCCAAAGTATAATAATATATAAAATGTCAATTATATTAAAAGCTCTATCCGCCACCAACGTGCACGTTTTAAAACAGATGTACACTGTTTCTAAACATGCTGACGACGAGGTATACATATTACTGACATCTGACGACGGGGTATACATATAAGTGACGAAACTTAATAGACACAATACAAAAGGCTTTAACGAGCCAAGCCAAACCCCAAGACTGTAGCATCGAATTAAGAGTTACCAACTTATAATTCATTTTACGCATAATCAATCACAGGTATTTTATTGTAACACAATTGAATAGAATAGCTCAGCATACCCACGTTTCAGGTAAACATAAATAAATAAAACAGTCATCAAGATAGAAGTTTTCAGTTCTGTAAGAGTTTGTTACACCAGCCCTGACAAGTATGGCGATTATAGCTTGCACATACTGTTATCAGTCGTAACTTTGCTGAAAAATACAATTTTCTTAACTCTACTGTGCTGAGATTGGCTAAAAGCAATGGGGGTAAAATTGAGTTTTAAAGCAGACAAAAAAATATGTTTTTGGATGTAGAACTTTTAATCAATGGATTGGTTTCATATTTGAATGAACAAATCTCCATACATTCAAGAACAGTTTCAATTAAATCAGTGATGTAAGAATATCAAAATGTTCTTATTTTCTATTCATAAGAGAACTGAATCGTATGAATCTCCGTACATTACAATTAATTCAATTATTTCTCTAGTATCACTACTTCCTTAAAGGAAATGTATTTATTACCCGAAATAAATATCCCCCTTCTGTCTTATAGTTTGTGTTTCAAGAATGGACCATCGACGTTTCCAAGCGACATGCCGTTACACGTGGATAGTTTCTACAGACGCAGACGAAACCCAGACAGAGCACAGTGCCGACAGAATGGCTTAGACGAATTTGATCACATGTCAATAACAATATAAAGTTATAAATTAACACAGAAACACAGCATAGTGTCACAATGTATTATTTATATGAATATGTCATTAGCGCTTAAACGAACTATAGTGATTACGTGATTGTGTAATCAGTATTCACACACTTTTGTCATTAGTATTTACATGAATTTGTCATTAGTATTTACATCAATGTTTTATTTGTATTTACGTGAATGTGTCAAACGTATTAACATGAATGTCATAAGGTTTTAAATGATTATGACATTCATGTTAATGTGAATATGTAATAGATGTTAACGTGAATGTGAGTTATATTAACACGAGTGTATGCCATCATGGATTACATTAATGTTTCGTTAGTATGTACATGCTTGTATTATACGTGTAAACATTAATTTGTCATTAGTGTTAACATTAATGTGTCTTTAGTATTTACATCAATGTGTCAATAGTATTTACATTAATGTATAATTAGTGTCAACATTAATGTGTCATCAGTATTTACATTAATAACAGTCTATTAAATCATTTTAGAATTATTTTATTTTTAGAATTCTGTGATTTTTGGTTTCAAGAAACTCATTACTCAATGAGAGATACAAACAGTCTTAATCTGTTTCTCACAGCAATTAAAAGCTCATTCAGTTCTGAGAACACACTGAGTTGCATCATAATAGCATGACGTGATGTCATAATACCAGAGTGTGATGTCATAATACCAGAAAGTGATGTCATGATAGAAACAACCAAATGAAAGTATGAATAAAGCATTCTGATTGGTTCAGTGATAGAAATTTGACCAATGAAACCAGTCAATTTAAAGCTGATTACATTCTCAGAAGGCACTGAGGTTTTACTGGACATTGATTAATGAGGTACTTGAAACCCAGAAACACAAAATTCTAATATTAAAATAATTCTAAAATGATTTAATATGACCATTTAATGTGTCATTAGTATTTACATTAAGGTATCATTTATTGTAGTATTTACATTAATGTATCATAAGTGTAAACACTAATGTGTCTTTAGTATTTGCATGGATGTGGTATTAGTATTAACTTGAGTGCCGCATTAGTATTAACATTAATGTGTTAATTAACATTGGTGTTTAAGTGGCATTAGTTTAAGGTATAATAGTGTAAAGAGTAATGTGTCATTCGTATTTACATTAATGTATCATGAATGTAAACATTAATGTGTCATTATTGTAAACACTAATGCGTCATTAGTATTTATATGAATGTTGTGGCATTAGTATTAACATGAATGTCGAAATGGTATTAACATAAATGTGTTATTAGCATTAACATTGGTGTTTAAGTGACTGTGTCAGCAGTTATCATTACTTTTTTACGTCAGTTTGTGTTCGGCGCTAACGTGATTAGTTTTCTTTAAATGTCAAATAAAGCAATTAAGATATTTTCTGACGCATATGTCACTGAAATGTTTTCACAATTTAGCGATTGGATAAATATACATTGTACACGTTTTTAAAATATGATATCAATATCTTATTGTGAATATTATTTTTAATTGTAAATCAAGTCGGGCATTACAATTATATTAAAACTAACTATGGAGTACGATTATCTTACACCATAATCTCAGCATGACGAGGCCGATATGCGTTTCCGTAACTTAGAGATTCATACGTAAGGGCGATAAAAACGAGGACAAATAATTAATTGCTTAACGTTTACTTGAGGAAAATGTAATACCATATATATTAGTTTGTGGCAGTCTTTATAAATGAAGAAAGACGACCCATTTGTTTTCCCCCGTCATAGGTACATGGGGTTCTGAGAATAATCCTCCGTTAAGTGATAAGTACGCATACACAAATACGAGCAACAGATGGTTCTAGGTCTTACTGTGGTAAGACGATTTATATTCGACTAACATATATCATAACATACACATATTAACACATTATATTATAATTAAATCCAACCAGTGCTATGATGAAGAAAGATTTTTCTATTGTTTTTGTTTTCATATGTACTAAAGAATGGGAGATAATACATACCATTTTCAGTCTGTATTTTCGAAAACGGATTGTTTCCCTTATTATACGCACACACAATGGCACATTTATATGATTTGTTTTTATCTGAAACAGCAAGTTAATACAAAAACTATAGAAGTGAAAAGAAACTTACTTGTTTGTGTTAATGTATGTTTTGGATCACTGTGTTCTGTGAAAGAAACATTTTCAGTTCGACCGTTATACATACTTATATTGACCTTAAAACAACCTTATTCTAATTATGTTCAATAAGACAATACGACATGTGTATGTGCCATTTGTGATTTAATATGTAGATATAATTGGTTAAAACATTCATTTGAGTGTCACTGGCTTTTACAATATACACGACATATTTCACATTGTATTCATATTAAAACGTTGCTATTAATGGTAACTTGAGCTATGTATTTTGTGTCAACTTTGGGCATAATTGTATTGACAACAACCTGGACAAGACAGATAACCCATTTTGAAATGATGTATATATTTCATTGAGCCAACTAAAAACAGAACTTGCTCCAGATTCATGGAATGAAATATTGATGGAAACAGTTTTTCTCAATGATACAATTAAGACTGCAAGAAATTGTTTATATAATAAACGTTATATAGATAGAAATATTATGTTTGTTAATGAGTTTATAGATGAAAATGTTGACTTTCTGTCTTTTAAATTGTTTCAAGAAAAATACGGCTACTTTTCGAACTTTATTGAATATGAACGGGTAACAAGGGCAATAAAATCAACAGTCACACATTTAGAAATCACAAAAGATAAAACATAGTCTTGTATCGAATTAAGAAATATAACAAGAGGTGCACAAATATTTACAAAACTCTGAATAGAAAAAGAACAACCAAACGCAATACTTAAATAGAATCAAGAACATTTAGAATGGATATGTATATCTTCACTACCTCTTAACATAACAAAAAGACACATCACTTATTTGGTTACAGACAATACTATTACATCGTATTGTAGCAACTAATAACTTCTTGTTAAAATCAATATTATTAATAATGACAGGTGTTCGTTTTATAATGCAGACACGGAATCCATTTATTTTGGGCACTGTAGAAATGTGCAGTCTTTCTGGAATATAGTTTGCGACTGGCTTAAAGAGGGATGCCAACATCTTAATAATTTAACATTAAACATATATACAATTATATTTAAATTTTGGAGATATTACTTATTCTAGTAGCCAAGAAATGTATTTATGCTCGTAGAATAGATGGGAGATCGCCGTTTTTAACTACATGTACCATGTATAAAAACGCAGTACTTTACCAATATAACACAGAAAAGGTAATAGCTTTCAGAACAAATTACATTGACAGATTTAATGAAAATGGCAAACTTACACTAATCTAATTGAACATAATTAGAATAAGGGTCTTTATTTATCCACCCATTTTTTTTTTGTTTTCAAAGAAAATAACACTCTTATATATGTCATTGTGTGTGTATGTGTGTGTATATAAGAAGGGAAACAAACCGATTTTTAAATATAGACTGAATATACATGAATTATCCCCCATTCTTTAATATGCATAGCATATTGTGGCAACACAAAGAATAGAGAAAACTTTCTCCATCATAGCATTGGTTGGATTTAATTGAAACAGAATATGTTAATGTGTGTTTATTATGGTAAACGCTAGCCATATATAAATCATTTTATCACAGTTAGACATAAAACCTTTGTTGGTTTTTATTTAATTTTTTTATTTTTGTTTCTTATTCATGCAATACGAAAAAATCTCGATTAGATAAATAGAGAAACTTGTTAGTTTTTTTCTTGTAGGGATATTTACTTGGCTGGCATGTACTATGAATACTTTGTTTCATAGATATATCACTATTACAGTTGCTAATTACTGTACGGTACTACGGGGGATGATTCTCAGATCCCACCTACCTATGACGGGAAAAATAAATGGTTTATTTTTAAAGATGGCCGAAAAAAAAGTACTTTGTGTTATAGGCCAAAATAGTAGTTATTCTCATACTTTGTTTTAGTCTTTGAATTGGATTTAAATTAACCTATGTTGTGAAGGGAAATATGCGACCTATAAATACCGTTTGTACCAACCACCGCAAATATCAACAGAACTGATACAATTGGAAGGTACCCATTACGTGGTCCCGCCTTAATTACATTAAGCGATGGGAAAGCTTATATTAGCAGGATTTTATAACGGATATTTTGACAATAAAACACGTTTAAAAACATTTTTTACTGAAACAAATGCAATAACCTGTTGGAAATTACCTATTAAATGTTTTAATTGTAAGCAAACTTTTAAAGCCGAAATTAAAGTTTTATTCAACCCCCAGCCAACCCCGTTTTTGCTTCTTGGAGATGGGGTTGGATGGGGTAGGAAAGTTAATACTCGGACCACGTAATGCAATACTCACGCTTAAACCTTTTACGAAATGAATCATGTGGGAATGGGGACAATTATTTAAATGATGACAAATCGTTATTCCCGCAATATTTTTAGAGTTTTAAACAACGAGCAATTGTTTACGTTATCGTCGCTTCTTTATTGCCATGAGATCTGTACACATTTAATTGTTGATATTTGTGGCAGTGACACATGGTGGAAATCTTCATCCGCCATCTTATCTCCCTCTGCGGTTTATGTTTCAATATATGGAAAACAATACTGTTTCAGACAATAACACTCGTATATATGTCATTGTGTGCATGTGTGTGCATATAAGAAGGGAAACGAGCCGCTTTTTAAATATAGACTGAATATAGCATGAATTATTCCCCATTCTTTAATATGCATAGCATATTGTGAATAGAGAAAACTTTCTCCATCATAGCAATGGTTGAATATTTAATTGAAACAGAATATGTTAATGTGTGTTTATTATGGTATACGCTAGCCAAATATAAATCATTTTATCACAGTGAGACATAAAACATTTGTTGGTTCTTATTTTTTTTTTATTGTTGTTTCTTATGCATGTAATACGAAAAAATCTCGATTAGATAAATAGAGAAACTTGTTAGTTTTTTTCTTGTATGGATATTTACTTGGCTGGCATGTAATATGAATACTTTGTTTCATAGATATATCACTATTACAGTTGCTAATTATTGTACGGTACTAGGTGGGATGATTCTCAGATCCCATCTACCTATGACGGGAAAAATAAATGGTTTATTTTTAAAGATGGCCGAAAAAAAAAGTACTTTGTGTTATAGGGCAAAATAGTAGTTATTCTCATACTTTGTTTTAGTCTTGAATTGGATTTAAATTAACCTATGTTGTGAAGGGAAATATGCGACCTATAAAATACCGTTTGTACCAACCACCGCAAATATCAACAGAACTGATACAATTGGAAGGTACCCATTACGTGGTCCCGCCTTAATTACCTTAAGCGATGGGAAAGCTTATATTAGCAGGATTTTATAACGGATATTTTGACAATAAAACATGTTTAAAAACATTTTTTTACTGAAACAAATGCAATAACCTGTTGGAAATTACCTATTAAATGTTTTAATTTTAAGCAAACTTTTAAAGCCGAAATTAAGGTTTTATTCAAACCCCAGCCAACCCCGTTTTTGCTTCTTGGAGATGGGGTTGGATGGGGTATGTAAGTTAATACTCGGACCACGTAATGCAATACTCACGCTTAAACTTTTACGAAATGAATCATATGGGAATGGGCTCATTAGTATCTCTCTAACACCTAACATGTAATAGAAGAGTATTGTAGTACCTATCTAATATATAAAGTGCTTTATTCGATTGATAATAGACAGGAATCAAAAAGAAAAACAGTTTCGAGAGTGTTGATATGAATTATATAGTGTACAAATAATGTGAGTTGTATATGTATTTCTTGCATACCGGACAAGGGTATCCGTCATTTTACCGGGGGTAGATATTTCCATCTCACCCTAGGGTCGAGATCAAATTCACGCGCCCCAACATCCGGTATGCAGGAACATATGCAAAACGTTAGTAGGTGGCGGCTTTGAAAGAAAAAGAATCTATCATGGATATTTGGTTCAGATAGGGTATTCCAACCCTCGGTATAAGTGTTTTAATCGGAACCTCGACAGAGCCTCGGTTCCGATAAAAACACGTATACCTCGTGTTGGAATTCCCTATCTTCACCAGATACCCATGAAAGATTCTTATATTCTTGCATACCGGACAAGGATATCCGTCATTTTACCGGGGCTAGATTATAAGAATCTTTCATGGGTATCCGATGAAGATAGGGAATTCCAACCCGAGGTATACATGTTTTTATCGGAACCGAGGCTATCTGAACCGAATACACATGATAGATTCTTTTTCTTGCATATCAGAGTTATGTTGTGCGTTGACGCCGCCAGCTATTGACGTTTTGCATGTTTTCCTGCATACGGGATGTTGGCGCGCGTGAATTTTATCTCGCCTAATGTGAGATGGAAATTTCTTGCATACCGGACAAGGAAATGAGGTTAATCCCTCAAATACTTTTTTTTTTAAAAATCGTGATCAATTATACAACTTTGTTAATTTTAAAAAACAAAGTTTTCCTAATCTGTTTTGTAAATTTGAGCCTTATACATCTTTTTTCCTCTGTAAATACGGCGGTATATGCCCAACACATATTTCCTAAGTATGTAACATATAGCAGTTAACAGGGGATAGAGTCAGGGATATAAATGTGATAACAATATATAAATATTGCATCCCAGTGACGGTGACAGTGGATATTGTCAACCTGAGGAAAATAATGTCAACCGAGGCGAAGACGATGTTGACATTATTTTTCCGAAGTTGACAATATCCACTGTCACCCTCACTGGGATGCAATATTTATTTTATTATACCGAACAAATGTTTTGCATAAAATTTAAATATACGAGGGGGGAAAATCGCATTTTTTTTTTAATTTTATGTTTTTATACCAGTTTAAAGTAACAAATCTGCTCGCCACATTTTTTTATTGTCGTTTGGTAAACCAAGCGTCTAACTTCAACTGTATTTTAATACGCGTCCACCGATTTCCAATTGCCGAAGCTTGTCGTTATTGGAAAAACCCAAAACCTATTTTTATACTTCTCGTGACGTCACAATCGTGTAACAGTAAACATTGTTTACCGGTGAACAGTAAAAATTACTTCACGCTATGGGTATGGGCAATTTATACAGGAGTGTAAACGTGAGGTATAATAATTAGTCATACTTGGACTGGCTGGTAGAAACCTGAGGAGATAGTGAAAACATGTTTTGTTTCAAATAATCACGTACCGAATAAGTTGTAAGGTCCTAAATACAGGCTAATGCGAGTATACAAGTGCGGGGCATAATCAACAGAAACCAGTGGCGGATGTCCGAAAATATGGCTACTTTCACTTTGTGAATGTTTACACATGGCAGCGAAACAGAGCAGGTTTCCACAATCAAGTTTAGCGAATATTTCCACTGACAGCGGTTCTAACCTACGCGGATCAATTAATAAGCATACTTATTTCACTAATTCATTTTGTTTCATAGCATATCCTGCGTATAAATACATAAAATATAGATTTTCTGCGCATCTTGGTCTTCATGTCGAATTTCAGGTTTCAAACGAAAATTGAGGGGAAAGGCTATTCCATCAGTTGGGATTACGGGGTAAAGATATAAAATTATTACTTAAATGTTTTAATTTTTATTTGACAACAATATGGTCAATTAATATTAGCATAGCAATGCCAAATGTTTGATTTATAGTATATCGGCGGAGTCCTTTATCATTTTTAGCATACTAAGCGTCATTACACTCTGTGGGGAGTAAAATGTAACAGCTTTTTGTTACGTCATGAAATCCTGCAAACTCCACTGTTCTCCGACAAATTCCGATAACGCCCATATATAAGCGTTGGAAGCGGGCTATTCAAGATCTTCTGCCACAACATATCGAGAGGAAACCACGCAAGCTCAGTTAGATCTTCAAGAAGTCAAGGTTCAAGTTCTGAAGTTGCATCCACTGCTTATAAGGACTGACCCCCTACAATACCCAGCTTAGTATGCTACTCCCTTAGTGTGTTGAAGTAAAGCAGCTAATGTTGGTGGTATTAAATCGATTGACCTTCCTTTGTTTGAGAAGAGATCTTTTCGTACCTCATCTGATGTTTCACGCGTGCTTGTCCTGTCGTACAAAAAAACTACAAAGCATTCCAGAATCGGCATCTTCTCTTCCAACTCTTGCAAAGAAAGAGTACAGCCCAATACATGAAAACCTTCAATGACATCCGGATAAATGCTGCTTACTGCCCATGCAGACTTGATTCCTTTACCACTGAAAAAGGAAGTTTGGTCACAGCCTGTAAAAGCATGCATACCTGACAATGCTTTCGACTTTTCTGGACCCAGGGATTCGGATATGTCATGTGCAGATATGAAACGAAAATGCTTCCCAGAGCCAAATGTAATCCACAATTCATTAACACAAAGCTCACTGAAGAGAGCAATTGAAAACTCAAGTACATCAGTATCAACAGTTCTGATCATCACTCGTTTGTAGTTTTTTTTACCACAGTCTTTCACATGCAACAGTAACCTAGTATCTGCCGCTTCATGCGTACATGGCGAAAGATCACTTACATCTTCTCTCGGTGGATTTCAGATTACATCTTTGTCCTTGGTTGACACTATTTGTTTATCAATAATGTCAGTTGCCACAGATTCAGTAGCTAGGTAGCTAAATAGTTCGACCTTATTTTCATCAACTCGAAGGAATGATTTCCAATTTGCAGGTACATTTGAATATGACCACTCTTCTACGTACACCGTTACCACGTTTACTGCGTGTCATTGCCGGCTATCCTTGATATACTGATCCCAGACAATATCTACTCTGCTTGTATTTTGTATTTTTCTTTTGATGAAGGGAGTGCATACATGCTTGGAGTAATCTGCAAATGTATTGGCTGCTCCAGGTTTTAACATGTTAACTATAGCTGCCGTTCTGCAGACATGTTACCAAATCTGATTTTGTTCCAGATCACAACTTACCAAAGCCAGAGAGAGATGTGGGGTAGCTTTGATAGCTTTGGTTTTCATGGCGAAAAATGTCATCAATGTCAACATCACGAACTTGACAGGAAACATAGAGTTGGGAAAATAATGAACAGTTCTTCTTTAGCGAATTGATTGCCTCCCTTTCATTTGTTATTTTTTGTTGACTCACTGGACAACTAAACAAAGAAAACGTGTTCTTCTTTATTGGGTCACATAACGAAACAGTTCTCTCTTTAAGCCGTTCCTGCACATACATGGCGAACTTCTCTTCTCCTACTCTTTCTATGTTACGAGCTGTGGCAGCTACATACTCATCTACAATATCTCTAGTCTCTAATACTAGCAGATCACTACTGTACTCCTTAAAATGATTTCCCATTTCCTCCACAACTCCACATAGACAGTCACATTTAACTTGATTTGCCAAGGTAGATTGAAATCCTTTCTGATGTTCGTGATGATGTTTATTTGGTTCCTTACATTGAGTATTCTTAATAGGATCCTGTGACAATTCAAATTCGCTTATAACCCTTGACACTTTTGGTCATGAAACCATCCACCGAAGCAACTGTGTAGTATTTTCTGTTAGGCCCACTGCTCCCCCATCATCTTTGACACATTTGTTGTTATGCTCATGGGCATGGTCAATTACAATTGATGAAAATGCCTGCTGGGTTTTCTGAATCACAAAATTGCCTTTGTTAAACTCTTTGACTACAGCTGGGTGCTTTTCTGTCACACAATTCATGTCCCGCAGATGCACTGGTAACCATCTAGCATAATTGATATAATCTAATGCAAACAAAACAAGATATAAGTCTGGTTAGTGAGTAAATATACAGCTTGAAATTCCCTTCTCTTAAGGATCTAACGAACACAAATACTAGCAATTCAAATTGCAAAGTAATACTTGAACTGAGAACTTTTCCTTTTTCTTTCCTCTTGCCATTCTTTAAAGGTTACAAACTGGTCACCCATAGAACACGTGTAGGCCTCATATGCCTTTGTCATCAAAATGTACAAGCTGTTTGCAGTGACCTGGTGTGAATGTCTTGTTCGTGATATATGACTGGCTTTAAGGAACGAATCTGCTTTGCCAGATGTGGCAACATTGCCTTGTGTTATGGCAAAGGTCCAACCACTGCCCTACAACCAGGCACCTAGTGTTTTCATAGCTGCTAGTTCAATATGTAGCCCTCCAAACATCACAGCAATGTGGACTTCACCATAGAATGGCGTATCATGGCCACCGACGTTATCTGCTGGTTTACTTCTGTTGTTTAGCTTATGTTCGGCGTGAAATACTGCGTAAAATTGTCAGCTCGATTTATTAATCGAGCATCATTTTAACTTTAAACCTGCTTGAATATAATTTAATAAAATGTTGAGTTTTAAATTTTCTTTCTTATTATACCATATGTTTATTATACCATACATTTAAATATATTATTGGTAAACATATGGTTTTATCTTGGAAAATTATATTTTTTATCACAATTTTTTATTTGCTTAATTATCAAACTTACATTTTGAGCATTAAGTGTATAATTATTGAATTTTACTATTATAGTGAAGATGTTTAAATTAAATTGGACAATATTTATTGATTTTTAGTGTTATTATATATCTCTAAAGACAGTAGGTGAAATTTCAGGACTTTTGGCGACCATTTTGAATTTGGCGGCCATATTCGATTTTTTTGGCTTGGTCCTATAGCCAAAACTGTTTGATATAATGTCATCTATTACTGTGCCAAGTTTCATGCTTTTAACCCAAAGTGCACTATTCATTCAATATTTTGCACGAAGGAGCTGTACTATTACAAGTGATTTCCAAGTGAACAGTACGAGTGAAACGTAAGGATGGAGGCCGATGTTTGGTTAAACAGCTAAGTTGCTAAAGTGTATCGAGTTTATCCATCGTTAGTTTGTAAGTTCACTTTCTTTTGCTGTTCAAAGTCATTTTTCAGTCCACCGTCCGGTAGATTTGGTGCCGTTTGTAGAAACAGACTATAACAGCACCCAGCGTTCTAGGTCAGAGCGCGACGATGTCTTACTATTTTTAGACTGGTTGTCCGAATCAAACGTTTATACAGCGGGTCCTCGTACAGCTTCACATGTCCAGCGTCCTGAAATGATGAAGAAACATAAAGTTTAGTTATGGTTTTGTTGGGTTTATTTGTTCACTTTTCCTTATAAAAAAAGTACCATTAAGGGAACGTGAGCTAATAATGCTGGCTACTATGCACCAATCTTGCATAATTTAATTTAATGGATTAAGGATTATGGGTTATACGAAAGTTCTGCTTTCACTTTCCCTTTTCAATCAAAGAAATAAAGATGAGACTTTAAGGTTTTGGGATATGCAGAGTTCTGCTCTGTTTTCCATTTACTAAGCATTAAGTGTAGGCTTACGGATTTGCATGCAGTTCTGCTCATGCTCCCTTTTACATGATTCAATAATAAGGAATTTAAGGGTTTTGTGTAGGCTCTGCCTATACTCCCAAAAGCAATTAATATATTTAAAATAATTGAATGTAGTGATTGCGAGATTGCATTACCAATTAGTGCTGGTCTGTTGATCAATACCCTGCAGTGTATACTCATATTATATGAATTTAACATCTAAATAATTATAAGGGAATCAATTTGCGGGTTTCTGAGAGTAATGCTGTCTATCCCCATGTTTCACGTTAATAATAATGTGATATGTTTGGCGAGTTGATAATTGCTTAATTATAGCACACATATAGACAAGTTGTCTCCATGTGTGTCCTTGAGACCCAGTGCTATGATGACCACGAACCGATACTCGAAGACGTTGACAGTACCAAGTGCGAGGCTCGATAAAATGGAGCCCTGGTTCGATTTAGCTGAGCCCACGGTTGGAAAAGACGATACGAGCGGTACAGAAAACGAGGCGTTCATTATTGTGATTTGTGCTGTCATATAAACATATTAAAAGTACAAAATGTTACATTGCTATAGTTTTTCTTCACCCTTCATTAGTCTCTCACTTATAAGGTTATTCTAGTAAATAAGTTTAATCCATTCATTGTCCATTATGCTATGTTTTGTCGGCTGCCATCCTGACAAGTGGCCACGAGGGTCGACACAATATACTGAATGAAAATAGAAAATACCGATAAGTGTGATTGAGGATATTTTAAAAAATGTCATACAACCTAGGAAAGTTGTCTATACTAATATTAAGATCCTTTATGCCCCTTTCATGAAATGATCAAAATTCATCTGGAATAGAACGAAAAGAAAGCTCAATATCAAAAATCATATTTTAAAATAGGGTTTGACCACCCCACGCATGGATGACCGCGTTACGATTTTGGCGCATGGAATTGATTAGGATGTTGATGACTGCCTGCGGACAGTTGTTCGACTCAGACAATAAATACTTAATAGAGAATACACTGGAAGCAACAAACATAAACAAAATTGAAAAATAGCAGACTCGTTTTATTGAGTCTGTTCATAAGACGTAATATTTACATCGCTATTGCATTCGCTATGATGAATCTTATTTGACACGCTGCATTTAATTTTCCAATGAATACCATTACCTTCGGAATACCTCATGATATGCCCTTTAGCGATTTTCATTGGATGATGGGCGGAGCTTAACTTAATAGAATATTGCGGGGTGTGTCTAGAATGTTGCCGATCGTAACGACTGTTACATTTTACTCCATAAAAATCCCTGTATAATAAACTGTTTTCTCGAAATAAATAGTAAATCTGGCGAATATAGAGAAAAGATCAACGCCATTTTAAAGGTAAATATTTATGTGAATATAAGGAATGAAATGCGCTCTTTTGATTTTCATTCGGACTCCACTAAATTTAAACCACCCAAACATTTTTCATACCCCAATGAAAACCAAAAGAGCGCATTTTATTCCTTAAATATACGGTGCATATACCTATCGCACTCAGCGGTATTCGACTTTAAAGCCACAAAGATTGAACTTTATGAACCCAAAGGACCAGTAATTAATAACACTACTGATTTGTAGTCGGGGCGACATTCTACAGCCACCACACAGCACTGCATAAACGCTAGTGTGAATGTCAATAAATAATGAAAAGGGGATACCTTGTAAGCAACAAACACAAACAAAAGTAAGAAATGTAGCAACGCTTGTTGAAGATCACGTTCATTTGACTGCTGATTCTGGCGACGTCTTACACATTGATCCAGATTAGCCCACAAATGTTCAATGGAATTCAGATCTGGGATTTCAGAGGAACACTCATGCATAAAAGGAAAGTTATTAGTTCATAGAAAACAAATTATATCGCGAGCATATATATGTCTGGGGATGTTTTCCAACTGAAACGTTGTGATATAGGCATTAGTTCCACTGATGTCTGGTCCACAGATTTCACACAGTCTGATTGCTGATTTGATTGTTATATGATTTTTATGTGCACCAGATGCGTTAGCTGCTGTTGTAGATATATATGTATTTTGGGTGTTCTGGACCAAAGCTCTCGCTTTGCTCGAATTTGATCCAGAAACACCCAAAATACATATATATAAGTAAATCACCATAAAATGGTGATTTACTTGATTTATTAAAACTTTTTTTAAAATAGGGGTAGTGAAGATTGCAAGTTTAAATTTTTTTATAAGTTATCAAAATTACATTTTCGACCTTGAATACAAAGGTGGTGGATCGTACTCATACACATTACTAAAACAATTCATGACACACTTTTTAGACTTTTTTGTAAGGTTGCCATTGCTTCCTTTCTTCCCTGCTCCACTAGTTCTTTTTTTTGAACTTCACTAATTTCAAGTTTCTTTTGTTTGATATCCTGTTTTAAATTATAGTATCTTTCCAGTTCATCTAAAATCAACTTAAACTCTTGCTCAGATATTTGTGCATCACTCAACGCTTTTGATATTAACTGCTTTATGCTATTCAACTTAGAATGAATGAATGAATGGAGTTTTACGGCACGTCGACACATAAATAGGTCATATTGTGCGCAAAAATTGATGAAAAATGAAGTATTATTTAAAAATTAGTGTAAATATATAAAGATAAAACTATTAAAAAACTAAGGGATGATAAGGTGTAATATAAGCTATGTATGTAAATCAACAAATGTCCGTCAACGGGCATATAAACAAGTAAATATATATAAGAACACATTATAATGATTTATATAGTCTGATCTCTTTTAGGAAATCTAAAACAAGACTAAAATCTACAGTATCAAATAACTCTTTCATAGTATTAACATTGTAGTACCTTTGACGCATAGGATCAAAGTCTACACATTCCAATAAGATGTGTTTGACCGTTAACGGTGCAAAGCAGGGTATACATTCTGGTAATTGCTCACCTTGTAATAAATATGAATGAGTATAACGTGTATGCCCTATCCTGCACCGGGCTAGGTTAACTTCCTCTCGACGAATGGGTCTAGTAGAACAACGCCATTCTCCGAGTAACGGTTTAATTGAATGGAGTTTATTGTTAACGGACAAATCCCAAGCGGTTTGCCAAGAGTTACGAATATATGTGTTAATGCAACTTTTAAAATCAGTGTAAGGTAATTTGGTATTAGATATATGTAAATATAATGCTGCCTTAGCAGCACTATCAGCTCTATCATTACCACGTATTCCTACATGGCTTGGAAGCCAGCAGAAAATACTAACATTATCAATTATAAGAGAATTGTACTTTTCTAAAAGTTGAAGCACAACTGGGTTATCATGTTTCATATTACCCAGTGCTTGAAGAGATGAACGGGAATCAGAAAATATTACGAAATGGTCATCATCAGATTCCTGAATATAATTTAAGGCAAGTTCAATTGCCTTAAGTTCAGCTGAAAAGATAGAGGCCTTGTCAGGCAGGCGGCTCTTTATGCTGTGTTTGTGAACAGCTGCTGCAGCTACCTTATCTCCATCTTTAGAGCCATCTGTGTAGATATGTTGAAAGTCAATGTATTTCGATATAATTTCATTAAATTTGCTTTGAAAGACAGTAGGGTCTGTACTGGATTTGTTATTATTACAAAGATCAAAAATAATTGTTGGAGTTTCCAAAGTCCACGGTGGAATTTGTGGTACTTTGTACTTGGCAATCAAATTTAGGTCGATTTCAGTGTCTCTTAATTTTGGTTTAATACGAAGACCAAATGGTCGAATGGCCTTCGGTTTTCGATCAAAAAGAGGTTCACAACTAGGATTAAAAACATTATCGAAAGTTGGGTTTGAAGGGTTAGACTTTAATTTAATGGAGTATTGAAGAGCTAATTTGTCTCGTCTATGAGACAGTGATGGTTCTTTGGCTTCAACATATAGACTTTCGGCTGGTGATGTACGAAAGGCACCTAAGGCGAGTCGTAATCCTTGATTATGTATAGGGTCGAGCATCTGCAAGTACGACTTGCGAGTCGCTCAATATACTACTGAGCCGTAGTCCAGCTTGGATCTGATAAGAGATCTGTAAAGTCGCAAGAGGACTTTTCGATCTGCTCCCCAATTAATGTTTGCAACAACTTTAAGTAAGTTAAGAGCTTTAAGGCATTTGGCCTTCAAGTATTTAAGGTGTGGTATAAACGTTAATTTACGGTCGAAAATAAGACCAAGGAATTTTGTTTCATCCACTACTGGTATTGGTGACCCGTCCAGTGTTAGATGAGGGTCTTCATGATGTTTACGAAGTTGACAAAAGTGCATACAATTAGTTTTAAATTTAGAAAATTTAAAACCATTTTCATCAGACCAGGTCTGAAGTTTATTGAGACATTGTTGTAATTGTCTCTCGATAGTATTCATGTTTTTTGCACGATAACATATAACAAAGTCGTCAAAATATAGCGAACAATCCACACCTGGATTGATGCATTTTACTATACTGTTAATCTTTATATTAAAAAGTGTGACAGATAGGATGCTGCCCTGTGGAACACCCATCCTCCTGTTCATGAATATCAGAGAGGGTTGAACCCATTCGGACACGAAACTGTCTATCATCTAAGAATTTCTCTATAAAAATGGGTAATCGGCCTCTAAGACCAATGTCATGTAGATCATTCATAATACCGTACTTCCATGCAGTATCATAAGCTTTCTCCAAGTCAAAAAATACAGCGACTAAATGTTCTTTTTTTATGAAAGCTTCCCTAATAAACGATTCAAATCGTATGGGATTGTCTGTTGTGCCTCGTTGGCGCCGGAATCCACTTTGATACTTTGTTATCAGTTTGTTGGACTCCAGGTACCAAACGAGTCTCTCATTAATCATTCGTTCCATGGTTTTACATATACAACTCGTTAAAGCGATTGGGCGATAATTTATTGGGTCCGTATGATCCTTTCCAGGTTTGGGGACTGGAATAACGATTGCTTCCCGCCAAGAATCGGGGAAGATTCCCGTCACCCAAACCTTTTTAAATATATCAAGAAGGGTAGAGAGACAGGATTCAGGTAAATGTTTTAGTAATTGATAATGGATATCATCAGGACCAGCTGATGTATCATGAGCCTTTTTAAGGGACTCTCGAAGTTCTTTGAGAGTGAATAGTTTATTGTATTTTTCCAAGTTTTTCGACTTGAAGTTCAGCTTCTTCTGTTCTTTTTGTTTCTTATTTTTCAGAAAACGTGGTTGACAATTTTCAGAAGAAGAATATTTTGAAAAAGTTTCTGCCAAAGTGTTTGTAATATCTTTGACAGATGTTATATCTCCATTGTCTGTTTTAAGATGATTTACAGAACTGGAATTACCTTTACCACTTATTTTCCGGACCATGTCCCATGTCTTCTTAAGTGATGAGCGAGAATTCAGCCTAGAGACATAAGATCTCCAGGATTTCCTCTTGCTATCCTTAATAGTACGACGGGCTTTCGCACGAAAAACTCTAAAGTTATCTAAATTTATTTGAGTTGGCCGCAAGTTAAAATTATTTAATGCAGCTTTACGATCGCTGACTGCCTTTTTGCAGTCATCGTCGTACCATGGTTTATGTGGGCGTTTAGGATTTGCCGAGGTTTTTGGAATGGTTTGATCAGCTATATCGTGAAGAATTTTGGTAAAAAGAGCAGTTGCGTCTTCGACATCCTCGAAAACGGAAGGCTTTAATTGTTCCTCGCAAAGAGATTGAAACGTAGTCCAATCAGCCTTGCGAAGTTTCCATCGTTGCGTTTTTTCGAGAAGTGGAGGGCCGATATTTTCAAGAAATATGGGGAAGTGGTCACTTCCACAGAGGTCGTCTCCAACACTCCACGAAAAATCCATCAAAAGCGTTGGATCGCATATTGTTAAATCAGTGGAAGAATGAGAGCCTGTAGCAGGATGTAAGTAAGTATGTGACTTATTATTAAAAAGACACAATTTGTTTTTGGCTAAGAAATCCTGAATTTTCTTGCCTTTATCTTTTATATCTTTACAACCCCAGATGTAGTTGTGTGCATTAAAATCGCCCAAGAGTATAAAGGGTGATGTCAATTGTGCAACTAGGTGATTTAGATCTTTAGGGTCTAGTGAAGAACTAGGTGGTAAATATAAGGAACATATTGTTATGACTCTGTGCATAGTAACAATGACCGCAATAGCTTGCAAATTTGTTTTCAAGGCAACAGGTCTGTGAGGAATGTTTCGATTAACGATTATCGAAACTCCACCAGTCGCAAGGTCCCCGGTATCACAAATATGATTGTATAGTGAGTATTGTTTAAAAGATACCTTATCACTTGTCTTCAAGAATGTTTCTTGAAGACAAAAGGCAATAGGGTTGTGTTCATTTAAAATTAAGCTGATTTCATCATAATTTGGTTTCAAACCTCGACAATTCCATTGAATGATCTTATTAGTTTTACCCATTATTTAGCGCTAAGGCGATTTTTAATTTTGTTTTTATTTTTGGCCTTAGATTTAGGAGAGGTCTCAGGAGACTCAAGCAGCGACATCTCCACTGATGGATCCTCCTCCCCGGAAGAAGTCAGCTGAAGTGGCACCTCAACTAACCTTTCATGAGAGGATGGAAGTGGCAGTGCAGCTGCCGGCTCTGAAATGTCCATAAGCTGTTCGAATTTGTTATGCAGCTCAATAGGGCCATTAGACACCTTTGGCTGCTCCTTGTGCTCCCCAGTTGGAGAAGCACTAGGCTTTCCAACTTCCTTAGTTGGAGCAGCACTAGGCTTTCCAACTTCCTTAGCCGGAGCAGCACCAGGCCTTCCAACCGAGGATGTATTAGGATTCACGACTGGGGAACTTCTAGACTTCACAGTTTTAGAAGAACCCTCTTTCCAATTCTGAGAAATTGACATGCTCTTGACATTGCCAGAACCTGCCGGTTTTGTGTTTGATTTAAAAGTAAAAGTTTGATTAGGTGAAAAGTTTAATTTTGGCAAATGTGAGTACGATAGTATTTGTACTAATAATTTTGTCATTCCTTTTGATGATTATTCGGCGAGCTGCAGTTACAAACTATGGCGCAAGCTCGCGAATAATTTCGTCTTCAGGTACTCCGGAGAGATCCGGGCACCTGATGACGCCTTTGGAGATATTCATAGAGGTGTGAGCGTAACATTTGACTTTTGTGTTTAAAATTTGTGTAATTGTAAGTAAATTATCGGAGTGAGATTTTTTGTTTGTTTCAATAAGAATTGTTTTGTTTTTTAATTTTTTAATTTGTTTTACATGTCCAGCAATGGAATGGACAGTTTTCTCGATCACGAAAGGTGACATATCTGTAATAGGTGTTTCCCCGTTTTCCGATTCGATAATGAGAAAACGAGGAAAAGATTGATTGATTACTGATTCCTCATTATCAGATTCAGTATCTGTTTTTTTCCGTTTATTAGTAGTTTGTGCGTTTTGTGATGCCATGATGTGGCGTTAAGAATTCATCTTCCACGCTTCTCACCCACCTCGGAGTCCAACAAGGGGACATTTGCTGTGGATATCCAACAGCAAAATGCCAAGAATACGTAGAAGGTATACTCATATAAAGCTAACGCATCAGACCCCCCATACCACCCAGCGGACATAACCCATTAACTAAAAAGTCAAAGAGCCGCACTTATGTTCCGCTTAAAAAGTGGCACGAGTATAGCCATATAGCGTTTTGAAATACATGATTAGCCCATGCGCCACCGCCATAAAAGACCCTATCTCTATAATGTTTAAAGTAGAACAATATAAAAAGTAAGTAAGATACAGTGTACTGGTACTGTCTGAATAATAAGGTCGGATCTCTTATAGCTGGCGTGACAAGCCGATTGATCAGATCGGGCCAAATCTGACCGCCCGTCTAGTTGAAGTCCGGACCAAAGTGGTGTGTTGCAACGTGGAGATAACTACCAGATCTCCACGCCACTCAACCACCAGGACTCCCTTCTCCAACGACACGGGTCGCCACCCACGGTCAACAGGTGGGTTACATTTCGGGGGGGGGTTCTACCCCTCTGCTAAGTAACGAGCAGTCGGTTGATTCTTAACACCCCACCACCGACTGGGGGGCTATTCAACTTAGACTCTGCCAAAGTTTTTATTTCATGATGTTTTTGAGCTTTTGCATTAAGCTTGCGTCTGATAAAATTAATACAAACACCTGTAGCTCCACATACTATTGCTGCTATTTCTAAATGTAACAAAACTGGAACAACAAATCCAATCCCAGCCATAATAACACCTGCAGATATCAAGGTAGTGTCAATTCCATCTGTAATATTAATACCACGTTTATATTTTTTATAAAGTGACTGACGTATATCTCGTTCTGTAATTAACTTTTTTTCAATTTCTGAAATCTTTTGTAATCTATAATTTTGTCCGTCTTCCACTGGCAACTCAGGATATAAACTTGGTGCTGTCGGTTGCTTCAGCATTTTTTTTATTAATAAATAATTTTTTTAATTAATTCAATTAATAATGATGCCACCGTATTTACAGCGGTAGCGTTGGCAATCTTGCATACAAAGTTAACAACAGAACCAGCACCAATCTCTAAAGGTTTATCAAAGTTATCATGATTGCGTTGGATGATGTGAAGCGTTATGCCATAATTTGGTTGTTCAACACCATTGACAGAAACTATTACAGTTACGTCACCAACTAATCGTTCACATGCTAAACCTATTCCAATAATCCGTCCACGGCGTGTCATTACATGCCCCACATTTGTTTCTGCTCCACCATTACCAAATGAGAGTATTCTATTCAACACAAGTGGGCCCTTAGCCTCCGCAAATATTGTTATAATCCCATATTTAAGATTATCAACTCTATCTCTCAAATGATTAAACTGGTCAACAAAAGGCACAACTCGCCCATGTAAATCTTGAACAATGTTTATCAAAGCCTCTAAGTCTTCTGTTTTTTTAGGGCTTGTTGGTCCAAATATACTCATTGTTTTTTTTTATAAAAATATATTTTTTAAATAATTTCTAAAACACAACTCATAGGCAAACCGTGATTATCTATTTTGTTGCCATGCTCATCTCTGACTTCTATTTTCAATTCAGTAATTGCACCATTTGTAAGACAGTGATATTCAGGATAAAAACGTGTATATACAATATCTCCAAACTGCTTATTTACCACAGGTATAACCCCTATAATAGTGCTTGGTGCACCATTGAAATAATTACTACTCGTATTAACTTGTTTCAGATGAACATATAGCTGTTTATAAGGAGCTAAATCAATTGAGTGATCTCCGACACGAATACCTTTTAACCATTTTCTGTCCTCGAATCCCAGCATTTTTGAAAGACCGCTTGATAATCGTGTCTCTATTGGCGTATCTAAAATGGCTATAGCACTTTGGACAATAATGCCCAGGGTAATATTTTTATTTAGAAATTTAGAATGTTTTGCCAACTCTTCAAAGTTATAGAGTCCACCTGATAAATGTTCTATTTATCTGTTTTTTTTGTCTTTATGACTTCATGATTAATATTAAACCAACCAATAGTGTATGTAAAACTTTTTAATCCAACGCGCTTAGTTCCATTTCTATTATCAATATACTGTTGTAAATTAACAGAATTGTCTATGTTTGAAATTGTATGAAACATTTTTTTTAATATATATATAAAATACAAATAAAATGATTTCTAAAGAATTCAAATATAACCCGGGTGCTCACTATTCAAATACTTTTAGCAAGAAAGTGATAGATATAATAAATCAAAACATAGTCATAACATCAGACGGTAAAGGTTTTAAAGCATTATTTCCCAATGTCTTTTAAAAATACAAACTTCCATACGTTAAATCAGATGCTATAGTCCAACGCTGGGGAACAGATTGGATGTTATTTTGGCAGAATCAGTTAAATTTTGCTATTTGGTGTGCGACAACTGGATGTGGCATTGATTTCAACAACCATCTAAAAGCTGATGCTCTTGTTGGTTCGTTATTTCGATTTCATGTCTATTACCAAGTCAGAAGAATATTATTTGAGATGAGTGTAGCAATGCCGCAAGACTCAAATTGGAATGCGTTTAATAACACATATAACCGAAACGCATACGAGAGAATATGCAAGGAGATTAACGTTGACTTAAATTCGGTCTGGAGACAAAAACAAAGCTATAATGATGGTCTAGGAACAATTTATAATTACTGGACAAATATTGGTTATCATCCTTTGGTAAATACTGTATACGACAACAAAACGATGAGTTTCACAGTCTATGAGAGTGATAAAACATATCACATTGATTACATTGCACAAGGATCTGAGGCTGACAACAGCTGGTCTACTTTTATACTAGATTGTTCATCTGGATTTACAAGGGCAGGAGTAGAAAGAATCAATGACAGCATAAGAACATACTGCTGGGCAATCCTTGGCTCACAATCACAAACAAGAACAGATATACTTGGAACTGGAACAGCATTTGATGCACAGAAACAATTTCTAGCAAATGTAGAGGACGCAATAAATAGCCCCATCGACTTGCCCAGTCAAATTTCAAGATATGAAAACACCCTAAAATATGCAAGAAGTAAAGTAAATTTTGTCTATGGAAGTGGATTGTACATGTCTCCGAGTGACATGGAATTAAGAATCGGAACAATATAAGACTACACAAATGAAATTGTAATAGCAACCGATGCACAAGCATTAGGATTGAATAATGATGTAAATGTAAAACCAGTGCCACCAAAAAATATTCAACCTTTTCAAGGCACCACGACAAAGAAATTTTTACCGGAACATTCTGACTTTGATAAATCAATACATAAAACTGTGGAGCATAACCCACCAGAAATACAAAAAATAGCGATTGAACACAAAGAAAACAAAACAACTATAATTGTTGGTACCATAGTAATAGGTCTTGCTGCATTACTTATCTACGATATTTACTAAACCACTCTTTGGCTGCCACATACAACAACCCGGAAACAAACACAAGCAAAGCCCATAGATTGTTACCAAGCCAATTTATAACATTACCTGTTGCAGATAAAAGCCATGGTACTATTGCACCAATAACTCCTGGAAGTGCTACAGCAGCTTTACCAGCTAGGTTGGCAAGAAGCTTACCAAGATTACTTAGTTGTTTTTTTATCCAGTCTTTTACACTTGATGGATCAGGTTTTGGAGTTGGAGTTGGTGCAGCACTTGATGTAGGAATAATGGCCTCAACTAATACCCCAATAATCATACCAAACGCAGTTAAAATACTAACAATAGTGATACCTTGCTCTCTGAATAATGTTTTATTCTCTCAACCAATGTTGTGTCTTTTTTTAACACCTTATTTATAGTTTCTTTTATCCTGTTTATTTGACTGTGTAATGCTTCTTTGTTTTCACTCGCCGCTTCAAGTCGTGCACTTTTTTCATCTTCTATGTTGTTTATTCTGTCACGTATGCGCTCTTGTTGAAACTCATCCTCCTGCCCGGGGGTGCTAACCTGTTCTAATTTTTGTTTTTCTTATGTTAGTTCTTTATCAAGCTCAGTGAGCTTTGAGAGATTATTAGTAAGTTCTCCACGAAAGCTTTGCAATCTCTTATCTAAACCTCGTATCTTTCGCATTGTTAGACCTTCTGTTTGTGTTTGAACAGCAGTTTTAGGATGAGTTTCATCTATTATATCACTCAAATCACTCTCAATTGTATTTACAACATCTACTGTATTTTGTACATCTTCAGTTGTTGAAAAAGTTCGCATTGGTATATTTTCTGCAGCGGTGGTATCTCTTGTTTTTGCCAAGGCTGCTAATTCTGCCCTGCCCCGAGCAATTCTTTCACGTGGAACTAATAAATCATAATGTTTTAAAGTATTTCTGATAAAACTAATACCATGTTTTTTAACTAAAGTATCCAGCTTATAAAACTTGATTGATTCTTCTGGATTATTTCCCTTATAATAGGTAAGTGGAACATCATCCGTCCCAACTGCATATAACATTGTTCTACCGATTTCGTCCTCAGCCACTTTGAAATCTTTATAATCAATTCCGCTGATCTCAGCATTAACTTCAGTAAAAAATTGATCTACTAACAACTTTTTTTGTGTGAGCTGTTCTTCTGTTTTATCTTTACCTTGAAGCTGATCAATATGGTATTTTCATTTACAATTTGTCTCTGAAATTCTGAGCCAGGTTGTATAAATTCGTCATCAAGTAATTCATTCCAGGCATCATCTTCTTCATCTGGATCGAACGTAGGATTTTCAAATCCTCCTTCAGCCATTGTTTATTTTATTTAATTTTAAAAAATATATTTAAAAAATAAAAACAATGTCAGCTTACGGAAACAAACTCAACCCTCATAGAAAACTAAGAGAACCTCATGGTGCCAAGGGCATCCGCACAAGTGTAGTAATAACTAATAATCCATCAACAATAGACCAAAACCAGCAACTGCTTGTAAGATTTCCCAATCTAAGTACTAATGATGTGATAGTTCCTCGTACTGCTCGTCTTGCCTTTGAAATAGAACTTAAAAGCAGAACAGACGCCAACGCTACTCTATTCCAGAATCTGGGTAGAGCAATTGTGAAAAAAATGACAATAAGAATAAGTGGCAATGAAGTCATGTCAATAGATGACAGTGATATATATATCATTGTTATGTAGATTTATGGGAAAGCCCTACTGAACGAGTAAACATAGCTTACCAAGGTATTGGTAAAGCAAACATGTTAAAACATAGAGTTGGCGCGGGAGATGCTTCCTCAGACACCAAAGATGAAGCTATAGCAGCAGCTTATGGAAATAGATTTTGTATTCCACTGGACTTTGAAATGTTAGAAAGTCATATGCCATTTTATCAAGCGGGGCTTGGCGATAGGTTAGAATATGAATTAACGTTTAACGATTATAACAAAGTTATCAAAAGCACTGATGCTGATGCATCTTATGTAATAAAAAATATCTGCTTGGAATTTGATACAGTTAGTGATGTTGAATTAGCCAGACAAATAAGACAGCAAATCAATGGTAAGATGTCATTTATGCATGATCGTATCTTCCGACATAGAAAAATAATAGCAAACAAATCTGAAACCCTTTGGAACATCAACATTAATGTACCAGCACGGAGCATGAAAGGTATTCTAATGCTGTTTGAAGACCCAGAAAGAACAGACACAGAATCCTTTTACAACCCAAAGATTGAAAAGGTTGAAATGACAATAGAGGGAGTACCAAATCAGTTGTATAGTCAGGGCATGAAGGCATATCAACATTGGGATGAAATCAACAAATATTTTGCCTTGACATCAAAAAGAAACAAAGAGACAGAAATAGTAGCGAGAGACTTATACTTTACCAATGTTTCTCTTGAGACCTATCTAACAAAATCATATGCTTTGTGGCTTGACCTTAGAACATGTGATGACAATTTATAATACGGCAGTGGAAGAAGAATAGAAAACGGCAGTGAAAGCATAACGATACTAATAAATAAAAAAGCAGATGCAGATCAACCTTTAAATATTTATATATATATAATATAAGATGCGCAAATCAATTTCGAAGATGGAAGATTCAAAGAAGCAGGATACTAGTTTGCATAAACAAAAATATCCTAAATATCCCCACAGTGCCATTATCTGTGGTCAGACAGGCTGTGGTAAAACAGAGTTTGTTCTTGACATACTTGAACAAGAGTATGTTGGAGTTTTTGAACATATAATTATATTGTGTCCAACCATAGAGTGGAACGAGGCTTATAAAAATAGATCCTGGATAGAAGAGGTAAGAAACCCGAGAGATAAAAAAATAATAATTGTCAATCCCGTTAGCAAAGGCAAAGAAATGCTGCAAGAACTGTTGCGTTTATTTTTCAATAAATATGCTGGCAAGCCCACATTATACATTATTGATGATTGCTCCGCCACAAAAGAATTAACAAAAAAAAAAGATATGTTGTCAGAGTTGGCATTTTCTGGTCGCCACGCCAAACAATCAGTATGGGTTATTTCACAGAGATATAATTCTGTATTAAAAGATTTAAGGGAGCAAGCAAAATGGTTGTGTATGTTTTACACTAAGGACAGAGATAGTTAAAAAATTGTCAAAAAAATAGTTTGAGAGAGAATGATGTTATTCCGACGCTGGAAGAGAGAACCAGAATAAGAAAAGCTTTAGCTAAGACTAAATATTCCAAGTTAATTTTGAGGACTGACCAACCAACTGGTTATTGGGTTGAATAATATTTAACAGCAATGCTTTTTTTCTAACAGCATTGCTTTGTTGCTAATAGTAATACTAACAGCAAAGTAGCAATGTTAATAGCAATACTGACATGAAAATATAATGAAAATATCAAAAAATATAGTAATGCTTATAGCATTGCTCATAGTAAAGTAGCAATGTTAATAGCAATGCTTGCAGCAAATTAACAATGCTAATAAAAAAAATAGCAATGTTAATAACAATGCTATTAACAATACTAACAATTACTAGTTGCATGAATATCGCAGCTGGTTGTTTTGTATTTTATATTTATTTCAAGATAAAAAATAAAATTATTAATATAAAAATGAATGCGGAAGAACTATTACAAGATATATCGGAAGGTTTCACAGAACGTGATGAATCAAAGCAACAAGAAACAAAAAAAGAAAGATTATCAGCCATAGTGTCTGGCGGTGGTAGCCGTCAATATTTGGGTAAAGACATACAACTCACGAATATAGATAGCATGCCCCCGGATGAAATTAACAAACTTTACTGCAGATATGAAGCAAGGCTTGGGGCAAGCATGACTAAGACTTTAGGCAATTCTTTTATTAACTTGTATGTGATGGGAGTATTAAAATATTTTAATGTAACCAATCCACCAAAGCTGATAGAAGATTTGGAGGAAGACCCATTTATTAATCATGCTTTGGCAAGCGCTTGTTGTGAGTTGTATTACAGGTATGGAATGTGCTTAGCACCATTTACAGCAATGCTGACACCTGTTAGACATATTGATTTTAATAAAAATAAAAATATAGATAATATAAATGGAGAACCAAGAGAGTGAAGTTATACCTGCACAAAAAGTAAAAAATCCAAAAAGAATAGAAGCTGGAAAAAAAGGAGCAGCGGCAAGAAAGGCAAAGCGTTTGGTAGAGCAAGATGCAAAGCAAGATGCTGCAAAGCAAAATGCTGCAAAGCAAGATGAAAATAAAATAACAAAAATAACAATAGATGAAGAGGAACCAGAAATCAAAATAAACGTATACAAAAATTATATTCCACCGTGTCTGGTTTTATTAGTAGGCATTGCTGGGTTGGGTTTGTATATTAATAACAAGTAATCTGCTACGCAACCTGAGCAACCTGTGGCTGTTCGTGTTGCACCAAAAGACCCGTTTGATTGTTTTTAATAATTTATTTAAAAAAATAATATAAAAAATAATATAAAAAAATGGCAGCAAGTATTGACGGAAAACAAATTGTAAATATGATGTATCACGCTGGAGTGGAAACACTTCTAACTGTTGGATATTCTGAGATTGGCAGAAAACTACTAAAAGACCAGCCCCTAAAGTGGATTTTAATATGGTAGATGTTGGAATGCTGTCTGTGGATATAATGTTAGCAATGGCTACACAGGACATGCTGATTCAGCAAGGTATTATTCCTGCAGATATTATGAAATAATTTTAAAACAAATGGCAAGTTCAGTAGCAATGATGATAGGTGGCGCATTAACAAATGCATTGGCATTTAGCGGTTCAAATTATTTCTTTTCAAAAATGGGAAGTCATTCAGATGAGGAAAGACAAAGACATGACAAAGCCGTAGAACAATTAAACGCAGCACAAGCGGAGTGGAATAAAAAAAGAACAGAGAGGTTAGATTTTATTAATAAGCAACTGCAAAAAGAGCATCATGCAGAGCATACTTTTGATGATGTAGACCAAGCTACGAAGCAGTATTATTATACAACTGGCAAACATTTGCTTTTGGAACCGGAGCCCAAGTTGAGTGATTTTTATACACCATCTTCGGATCAACAGAATAGAGAAATTACGTTTATTGTGGTGGGCATGGCTGCAACTGGATTTGTGGCGTATAAATTGAGTTCATAAAAAAAATAGTTTAAAACTATAATTACTTTAGATTTGGAATGACTAAGTATGTTTACTTTGAAAAAACTAAGTCATATGCGTGATACCTATTTTTTTTGTTGTTTTTACATGGTTTCAATCCAAGTGGTCGCATATAATATGGTGGTTTAGCACTCTTCTCTAATTTATTTTTGAGATGATCAGGCGCCCATACTTCACCGTTGTCTAATAATGTCAATACCATGGATGGACCATATTCAGTATCTACTATTTTCGTATCTGTAATAGTGTATATTTTTTTTATTTCCATGTCTGTCCATTTCTTTGTGCTATTTTGATTTTGCTCTTCAAGCAGTTCATCAAATCGTGCAGTTGTGATATCCATTTTTTCTTTATAGTTATATAAAGTTTAATCTTTAGTAGAAAAAAATGGAAAAGATTTATTACAGCCCAAAAGGATTTTGGAAAGGTTACTCAGCAGTTAAAAAATTGTCAAAAGAGGCTGGTGTCAGTAAGAAACAGGAATTAGCATTTTTAAAGAAACAAGCTGTGTGGCAGATTTATTTACCCGCACCAAAGAAAATAGTTAGACCCAGGTTTGATGTTTCTGCTAAGAATGGAGTGCATCAAGCTGATTTGTTATTTTTACCGCATGATACTTTTGGCTTTGGTCGTGGCCGCAAGACATATAAATATGCATTGACTGTGGTTGATATTGCAAGTAGATACAAAGAAGCAGAGCCGTTGACTTCCAAGGATAGTAAAGAAGTTGCCAAAGCATTTGAAAAAATATACAGTCAGCATTTGAAATATCCAAAATTATTACAAGTGGATCCAGGCAGAGAATTTATGGGTGAAGTATCGCAGTTGATGGCAAAACATAATGTAAATATCAGACGAGGCAGAACAGAAATACACAGAGACCAAGCTTTAGTGGAAAGATTTAACAGAACATTAGCTGAAAGATTGTTTGGTTATCAGTATGCTAAGGAAATAGATTCCCAAAAACGCAACAGAGAGTGGGTAAAGAGATTACCAGAAGTTGTTAAAGCAATAAATGCGGAAACAAAAAAGCCTCCTCCTGTTGAAACAAAAATATTAAAAGGTGATCCTATCTGTATGAATGCAAGTGTAAGATATTTATATCAACCCGGGGAACAAGAAGGTGGAAGACCCAGAGCAACTGATCCAATGTGGAGTGTAAATATTCACAAGATTAAAAGTTATATGGTGACGCAAGGTATAAGAGTTTATTATTTGAAAGCACCAGCGCCACAGAGAGGATTTGTCAAAGAAGAATTACTTATTGTTCCTGCTAATACTCAAATTCATAAGTTTTTATAGAAACCAAATGCATCAGTTTTAATACCGTCTGGTGCTATGTATCTTTTAGAGTAAAATGTTGACAGTGTTACTTTGTTTACTTTTATGCCATATATCTCATGCTTTATTGAGCGTATCATATTCATTTCATGGGTGTATTTTTTCTTGTTAAACAATGCATCCTTGTAGTTTTCAAAGTTAATATGTTTTTTAATTACATATTATTTTACTCCTTTTGCTTTTTTGATAAGTTGTTCATCCGCTTTCAAAATAGAATATAGCTTGGGTCTTAATCCAACATACTCAGCTATAGCAACACCAGCACATTCGTCTTTCATTTTACCCAATACTTTATTGTTTGTATCATCATGCATTGGGTGATTTTTAGGATAATCACTTAGATCATACTCATCTTTCATTTCAGCCATGTCTTTGTATGCATCATCTGTTTTGATGTCTACCAGTAGGCTGTCAGTGTCTGTGTATAATAAAGTACAGTCATTTCCGTACCTTTTTTTCAGGGTATTATAGTACCAATCATAGATCATATACTTTGATAAATCCAATACTGACATTCCAACATAAATTGGTTTGTTTAATGTTAATTTTGTTTTGTTTACATGTATTGCTGACAATTCATCTGAACATTTTATACGCCTGTTAAAGTTGGATTTGGCTATTATTTTTCTTATCTTTTCATTTTCGGAGCCGTTAGTTCTGACTAGTTTTATATCTGTCCGCTTGCGTAGATTTTCCATTGTCTTGCCAAACACAGAGTTGTTCATAAGTTTGTAAAAATCTTTTTCAAAGTTTGATTTAGCTTTTTTCCTAAGTTCTGTGTTTAGGTTTATGTATGATGCCATCCATGGTTTTTCATTGAATTCTAATACTCTGTGTATTTTCTTTAGTTTCATGCCCAAAGATAAATACAGTTCCAGGTTTTTGTGATGTATCACATATTTTTCTTTGTCCATAAGATTGGGGACTAGTTGTTCTGTATTTATCATGCTATTATTTTCTAACAGATCTGTCTGGTATTCAGACAACCATTATTTTTTCACTGCTAATCTTTCCGGTGCAAGTGGATAGTCATTATGAGATTCATGAAGTTCTTTAGGATATTCCAAATCAACTTCAAGTATTTGTCCTTTGCCATGTTTTGGTCCTTTGCCAGGTTTTGGTTTAGAATATGTTCCTTTCTTGTTTTTGGCTTTCCAAACAAACCCAGAATATGGAAGTGTCTGACTCATTGCCCATCCATAAAGATTATTTGCATCAAAATACATTAAGAAGTTGTTTTCCTCGTTAGGGTTATAATCAGCTACATGTGGATTGTTTGCTTTGACATATCGTTTTGATACCATACTTATGCCACCTCGCATTCCTTTTTCTAGAAACAAGTGCTTGTCAAAAGTTCTAATTCTATTTTTGAATGTTTGAGTAAAGCATCCCAAGATAATCCAGGTGCTGTGTAGTAATGCAAGGGATCGAGTTTATATGCATTCATGCATGTTTTTCTAAAAGTTTGAAACACATCTGCTAACAGAGTTACATCAGTTTTTAGATATAAATCATGAGTGGTAATTTCGTTTCCTTAAATCTTTCCACACTGTCCATATATTTATGCGGGTAAATACCTTTCCGCAGAGGTAAATTTGTTTGTCTAAACTGATTTTTGGTAATTTCAAAATCAGATGTGCCTGTTGCATCAACCAATTTTTCCAAAGAGAAAGCCATAAACTGAAAGCTATCTAAAAATCTAAGTTGTCCGGCACTAAATGAAATATACTTTTCAGCGTTGTTTGGAATGCATGTAATATTACCTGTCATTTTATGTATTTTTTGCATGATGAGATGACTATCATATCCTTTGAGGTTGTGAAATATAACAGGTATAGGTGTTTTGTTTGGTTTTATTTTCAGCTTTAGGTTACAGTTTTTATGTGCTGCACCTCTGTATTCTCCTGTAAAATGACAGTGGTCTCTTACTTTACCGTTTTTATCATTTTTTATTTTATTCTCACATATCCAACATTGTGTTGCTTTTTCATAATCTTTCTCATTTAGTTGTGTCATGATTAAGGGTTTTGGGTGAGCAAATATTTTATTAATGTTGCTCTTCTCACATTCTAAGTGATTTAAAAACTTTTTAACAACATCTTCACCTCTGTAAATAACAGGTTCTTCAGCTTTGCCATCATATCTGACAACCTGGTATCCAAAACCACAAGCTTCGTGTACATTTTGAATTTCAGATTTCTTTCCAAATTTGATTGATTGCGGTTTGATTATACTCTCAAAATCAGCATATATTGCATAAGGCACAGACATCTGATTTTGATGATTTTTAAATTTTACAGTATTTTTACCTTCTTTTGGCATTTCTATTCTGCAAGAATTTTTGTTAATACCATCACAGTCTTCTTTGTGTTTTGTAAGTAGATCTTCTCTTGAAAAGCCGTAAAGACAACGATCGCAGAAATAAGTTTTACCGTGATGTTTGTTTTGATCGTAAAGTAATCTATTTAGATTTTTAATCCAGCAATAGTGATATTTTGTTGTTATTGTTTTTGGTTCGTTGGAATAATCATCAGGGTTATAATTGTCATCTATAATTCCTTCTTCATTATTTGGATCATCTTCATCTTCATTTTCTAAATCAACCTCAACGTCTTCAGAAATTAAAAGCAAGTTAATTCTTTTTATTTCTTGCGGTTGCTCTGATATTCTATCTGGAAATACAGATACCCTTTTTCCTGTGCATCCGTAAACATTTATAGCAAGGTTGTTTTGTTTTTCTACTTTGGTTATTTGAGAAATTGGAGTGGGAAAGTCAATGTTATCTTTCTTCAAGAACTCTATACTAGGATACTTTGATAATCTGTCTGTATGATCTGCAGCTGGATTTAAAGCTGAATTTATTGCATGAAACAAACATTGATCATCGTCGTTTTTTACATTTATAATTGCTTTCTTATCAGCTACTGCTTTGGGTAAAGGAATATATGAAGAACCTTTTAATGGTTCGTATTTTGCTATATTTAAGTAAAACTTAACACAGTGATCAATTTCCAATCCAGATGCTGTATTTGTAAATCTTTCTAAGCTTTCTTGTATAAATGCAGATGACTCATCGTAAAACTCATTTATTTTTTCAGAGCTCAAGATGGCATTTTGTTCACTGCGTAACACTGCTGTGGTATATTTTTTGTTAGCGCCGTCGTCTTTAAATAAATCTACAGTGAGACCAAATTGAAACTTTAATCCATTCGTCTTTTTTAGCTCTTTGATAATTTGTTCTGTAATAATGGATTTTTTATCATAAAATAGTTTTTGAGGGTCTTTATATTTTTCAACAGACAGTTTGCATATATATAGATTAAAAACAAGTCATGCATTACCGTGTCTAATATGTAAAAAAGGCACTTCTGCAAAATATCAAGTGTATGTTGGTTGCGGTGCAGCTTCAATTAGAAAAATGAACGATTATTGGAGGTTAAAGTCGTATAACGCTGAGTGTCTCAGATTTAGACGTATTAAGGTTTAAAAAAAAAATTAACTTGCAATCTTCACTACCCCTATTTTAAAAAAGTTTTAATAAATCAAGTAAATCACCATGAAATGGTGATTTACTTATATATATGTATTTTGGGTGTTTCTGGATCAAACTCCAGCAAAGCGAGAGCTTTGGTCCAGAACACCCAAAATACATATATATTGTAGCGGTCTTTGGCACGAGTTGTGACACGTGGATGACCACTACATGGCGGGTCGTCGGTACTTCTCGTTCGCTGAAAACGAGTCCTCAGTATTCTAACAACAAGGCTAGAGGCCTCAACATCTTTTGCAACGTCTTCTGTGGACATGCCAGTAAATTTTCTTTTTCAGGATTTCTCCGCATTGTGAAATATAAATACAATTTTAAATTTGAAAGAGTATCCTTCGAATTGACACGAAACGCTGTAAGATAGGACAACAATCTCTGTAAGAAAGCACACATATTTACCAGGCCCGTGAGTGCATTTACAAATATAAATTTACAACTGTGCATATTGTTCGCTACATACCCGGCAGCTTAATTACTGATTTCGGATACCTTGGGTATGTAAGACATTCGGGAGTTTCTTTTGTTGTTGCTGTTGTTGTTGCTTGAATTTTACATAAGCAGCTCTTCAACATGCATTATGTTATCCTATATCAGTACTTTCAGAACGTTGATTTATCTTTTAATGTAAACTATATTGATACTGTATTATATTGTATAATGCATACCTATCACGTTGAAAATGATATCAAAATATTGGTATATATATATATATTGTCATAATTTATTCCATCTCACAGTATTTATTTGAACATGAATATGATTTTTGCGCATGCATGTAAACAAAAACGTATGACCTATGCATTTTGTTTTATGTGTATAGATAATGTAAGGAGTTATATTGATTTTATAATGGTATACGTTATTAGTTATATATCTGCTTATATTCAACAAAGATCATACAATTATGTAGAATACGCTAATATATTTCAGCATTCTAACTGCCGTGAAGCTGCTGTGAAACATCAAAGTAACTTCAGATTATAATTACATTCATTCGGTAGTTCAGAAACTGTTCACTGACACATAAGCAACCAGGTATTAGTAATACTTCGCCATTTTGAATCGTTTCTAGTCGAGTGTCACTTAAATTATCAATATTTTAATAATCATTAGTTTTAGGGTAGAAATGCGTATTCTATAGACGACCAGATAACCAGGGACTGACTCAATCTTACGAATTAAATACCCTGTGTTTGATGTAAAATCAAGTAAGTAAACCTGCAGATAAATGTAGCTGATTTGAAAACGAAAGTAGCTATTTCGGAATTTTTGGTGAAACAGATATAGGCTAATTTTTTAATTATTTTAAACCAGTGTAACAATTGGTGTTCGACCGTGCTTGAGCCACACTTGATTTTCATACTGTTTTGCATAATAAATACCGTATTTAACACTTTAAATGAAGTGTTATTAAGTCAGAATTGAAAAAGAAAGTAATGACCTTATTAATGTTAAAACGTGTTATTTACCGCAAACATTGTATGATTGTGTATGGTCATTTTACAACGCGGTATTTGGTGCATTCGAAATAGTCAGTTTAAGGCGTGTATTTAAAGGGACAAACGGCAATCTTTTTTTAAACTCGCAACGCCCAGTTAGTTATTCTACTTATTTGTATGAATTAATAATTATTGCTATAGACTCAGTTGTTCAAAGTAAATTCGTTTTACATATTATTGTTTTGCATATTATTCAACGTTGAATATATTGCATATATAACGTGTTATAACTTATGGTAGAATAACGACGAACAATGAAACAATTCATACTGAGTATCCTAAATTTCTCGTTACTGGTTTAGGAAGAATATACTAAATCACAATAACTATATGTTGAGTATGCTTTAAACTTTATATTTGAGCCAGAGGGCGGTGACTCCAGTTTACGCAGTTTGTCCTTAAAAAGAGAAGAAATCTTAATGCTTTTGGTTTCAGTAGGTTACATGGTAACCTGACAACGATCCAATTTTGTGGGAATACTTTTCCCACTTTATTTTGTAAACGTTAAGACCTTCAATCTTGAAACTTTACAGAAATATGGGGTTACTATGTCAAATGTTAAGGTCCCATTGACCCGATCATGAAAAACGTCCTCCTTGTTGTAATGTACATACTATTAAACCTACAATCTTGAAAGATGGAACAATGACCCCTATTTATACCATATTAGTGTTTATGTCAGTAGTGCAAAGACTCTATATAAAGAGTCATATAGGGAGAACTAAAACAAAAGTCAAATGTAGTTACTAATGTCAAAATAGACTACACTCCAGAGTAGTCTTACTTTTTTATAATAAAATATATGTTTTATATATATATATATATATTATAATCTCTGAGACTGCTTATGCTAAAGCATTGTAATACGGTATTTTTATGGACGCGCAACATCATCATGTTTTCATATAAATAGTATTTATGGTCACAATTGACCCCTATTGCTGGGGTACAATGATTTTGTACAGAGATGGATAAAACATGTTTCCAGATTGTTTAAGCCAATAACATAGAGTCAAAAAGATCGTTTCTACCAGCATGGTTAAATGATTCTATTTAGAGAACATACAAAATCTCTCGGCCAAACTAGCGGTCACATATTTTATGTAGCATTCTACTGACGTGGAATATATTGTTAAAATATTCATCGGATGCAATGGGCCAATTCCAAGCATGCATGCAATCCCAAATATTTATGGGACATAATTAATATTATAAAAAGACAAAAATGTGAATAAATGAAAGTTCTCCGAAACTCATGAGCCAGTGACAATTATATTTTGTATGACGCATCATCTAGAAGGAAAATGGCCACAGTCCGGGGTCAATTAATTATAAAAACAGGGCCTTTTTACCCTCCTTTACAGCGGCCTGCAGCGGCCTGTATAAGGCCCCTTCCTCGCAAAATTTTCTTTTAAAATCATGCAGTTTTCCCCATTTTTAAAACTTACCTCTGGAAATTTCATTCCCCATTCATGGATTTTTTCCCCAATTTAGGCCAAAAGGTCCGTTTCACAAAACTGGTAAAAATGACCTGATATAGGAAATTACTGGATCGATAGCATATTGGCCACATCCTTGGGGGATCAGGTGAAAATCGTATAGGGAAAATTTTGCTTAATTGCATCAACAACACATTTAAAAGGAAATAAGACGATTTTATAAGCTACATTCAAAATGTTTAACATGTTGTCTTTTCATACATATAATACTATTCAAATTATATCAATTTTGTTGCTTCCATTTGCGTTTGAAACTATAAAATATGTCCTATATAGAACATTGATTAGAATCGCAAATGCATTTTCAATGCTTGATTTTACCAATTTCCGATTTTTTGCCAATATTTTATAAGCTAGTTTGTCATTTCGCGTACAATATACTTTACATAGTGTACATATTATATTATTTGATGTGTTGGAAATAAATTCCATTTCAATTTGAAAATTGGTGAAAGTAATAAAAACAAATTTAACTCTGCAGACGGGAATATAAAACAGGGTCTAGGGGAATTTAACTTCGAGATACTATTATATTTTAATTGGTGTCATTTACAGTGTCATAATAGATTTCTTTTCTTCTTTCTTTCTTTCATTTTTTTTTTCTTTCTTTTTCTTTTTGAAAGTAGCGAACAAGACAGAACAATATAATTATACAGACAAAAGGTATTCAAGCCCAAACTGTGAAAATTTAATTCCCCTTTTTTGCTGTTGATATACTGTTGATAATTTACGCAACAAAGGATAAGAAAACAAAATGTATATTAATTGATCGATACGTATCAATCATCTGTTTGGTTGACTTCTCAATTAAAGAAAACGCATTAATCATCTATTTACAAACTAGTTAGAGTTTAATAATTTAGGGACTTATTAACACGTTGTTCAATGTGTTTTCATATTTGACATTAGATAAATGTCAGTAATACTTATGAATGTCACACACGACGCGGGAAAGCAAGTAACGCAACGGGTGAAAACGTAAATGTACTAATGGTAACTGCCACTAATAGTAACTGCCACTGAGGGAAACAACTTAATTCTACTTTACGGCATAGCTCATACAAGTGATTACGGGAGATGACTTCGCAAATCTGCCATACATATTCTATATGAAAACTTCTCTAGGACAAACGAATCTCAGTCGTATTCCCCATAAATTCATAGAAAATCATATTTTCAGAAACAGATGAAGCAAAGCCGATACGTTGTGGCATGAAGAATCTTCTGCGTAGATGTTTTACTAAAATAAATAAAATATTATACTTTAAAATGTTGGCATTATTATATTTTAGCATGGCGCCTCATAAAAAACTAGAAAAGGTAAACATATCCCCGCTTATGGTGTCATATTGTTTAAATTAGATAATTTATGAACAACTATCAGAATCCTCTTCTCTAAAACTTGAGTCGTATATATAAATATACCTATAAGAGGAATACTTAAATTGAACATGTTGAACCATACTCTTTTTCAGTAGGTAGGTCTTTTTTACCTTCTTTCAACTTTTCCGTCATTTTTTAGGACAATTCGTTAATATCATAAGGGATATTTAGCTAATGATGCTTATCACTTTTATGAACATACGTAATTGACTTTCTGTCGATATATTTACTTTGTCTAGATCGGCGATGGCCGAAGCTAATGAACCTTTGGATGAACCATACCTGAAACAGTCCTACTACCTCCGGCTTCAACTGCTGATATCGGAACTAGGGACATGTGTACTTAGAAAAAGGTTTGACAAATCATTTCCACCAGCAGATTTGGCCACTGACTTGAATGAAAACAGAGTGAAAATTAAAAAAATAGAACCTATACGAAAGAAATACATAACAACTGCTCAGTACGAGAAGTTATATCCTCCCAGGGGAAAACCACCACCAACTTCGACGACGTTTGACATATCGCTGCTGGTTGTTTTACTACGGACTATATGTGACCTTGACGGCAGAGCTAAAGGCTGGGAGAAACCTTCAAACAGCGATGTTTCTGAAGAGGCAGATATTGCAAGAATAAGAAACATAAGAAATGAGGTATCTATGTGTGAGCTAAAAATATTTTCTTCGAAAAGGTTAACATTTACAAGAGTAAGAAACATGAAACATGAGGTATTTAATTTAGGCATAAGCGATGTCTTATAGAAAGAATATTTAACAAAATAACATCTTATGTTTAAGAATGAAAGTATTTAATACAAGCCTTAACGCACATGTATTATGTTTAAGTATGTATAGTATATATCAAACATATTGCGTGTTTTATCTTTAGCATATTTGGAGATAAGACCACATACGTTTTAATTTACAGCATGGGAAATTTTGGTGGAATATAAAAAACCTCACTTTATTTAATAACATTCAAGTTATTATCTTTTGTTACAGATATGCCACGAGACAAATCCTGCTTTAGAATATGCTGCTTTTGAGCGCCACTGGGCAAAGGTTGAAATGGTAATGATTCTGGAAAGCGTCAAAATATCGTCTTTGCGGGTGTAGTGCATCTATTCTACCGATAATTGAAGAGTTTGAAGATCAAACTGCATCGTATTAGTAAACATTAGCATGCTTGATGTTTAATTAATTATAATGCATTTCCTAAGACAATACATGAAGAAAAGGTCAATTCCAAAGTTAAGATATATCCACATTACCAAATGTATTTGTAAATGCATTGTTAGACTTGTATACACTTCAAGTTAAGCATATAACCTACAATTCCTGCAATGATTATTATTGATTTACAGTACTCTGCATATTAATATAGACATTCTACTTATTTGTAATATAAATGTATAACCGTTATTACGTCTTTTATTACCGAAAATGTTCGTATTTTTAAGATCTTACTGAGACTAGCTAGAAAGATACCTGATCTGCACGACATGAAAGATAGAATAGATGCACTGAAGGACAGAAATCTAGATGTACTATCTGCGGAGTTAAAGAGTTTAAAATGTAAGAAAATATTTTAAATTATAAATGCATTTCATTAATTATAATACAAGTATGGTAGTGTTATGTACATGATATTTAACGGTTTCTTTTGGTAAAATTATTTTTTGTTTATTCTTTGAATTTTATGTTGGAAATAAATCTAAGTGATAATAAGCAAACTAAAATCAAATATATATATATAGTTTCATTTCCCATTGTGCACTCAGACAATGTTATTACTTAGGGTAGGTCGTATCATTTTAAATAAATAAGGCTTTATCAGTATTTTTTATAAAAACAGAAAGGTAAAAAATGTGTTCCAGAGTTAGGCAAATGCATATGACAACAGTCTGTCATATAAAATTTTAACATAGTTTGGTGATTTTTATTGCCTATATGCATTGACATATTAGTTACTATCATGAATATATACGTATGTAGTTAAAATAGTCATAATAATATAGCATGTCAATGAATCTGAACAAACATTACTCAAGTAAAATAAAAAAAAAAACGGTAAAATCACTAACCTTTTTCACAATAAAACATTTTTCGGGCATTTTATAGTGAAATTCTTTTTGTTAAAATCAAATAGAAATAAAAACCACATTGAAATATTTGTTCCAAGAACTTGTCCTTAAACATAATTTCTGTTTGTTTACTGAGCTGATGGAATATTGGATATTATTTACCTTTGTATTTTTAACACAGCCAAAGCACCACTGTTCTTCCATGCTTATGACGTTGGAGAAAATTACGTGAAAACATCTTCATACGAGAAGGCAAAGAAAGTTCTGAAGGAGAAGAATGTGATTGTCTTGACGGGTCATCCAGGCGAGGGAAAGTCTACCATGGCTGCACGTTTAGCTTTGGACATGTCTGATATGGATAGGTGCCTGAATTTGCGTACGCCCACCGACTGGACTCATGTGGATCTAAAACTAAGACTTTTTGACACAGTGATCATCGACGATATGTTTGGGGAACGTGCCTTTGATCGGCAGTTACTTGACGGGTGGAAGAGGTGCCTGCCAGAAATACAAACAGCAGCTAGCGAGAAAATCCTAAGAGTTTTGATCACTACGAGACAGTATATCATGGAAGAAACAAAGCAGAAACTTGGAAGCGTACCTCTCTTTGCGGATGGAAACACGTTCCACCTCTCCTCAAAGGATCTCTCTCAAGAGGAAAAGATTCTGATGTTATCAAACAAAGTAGGCATGCATAGAAGGCCTATGCTGTCGGAGCAGATAGCTGCGTGTGTAACACAGGCATCTTCCTTTTTTGGCCATTCAGTAAATGTTGACTTCCATTTTGGTTTCCCAGAGTGTGCAGACATGTTTGTTAAAAACAATGCACTTTATAATAGAGGATCTGAGTTTTTCAGAAAACCAAATGCATTTTTCAAACAGTGTTTGGAAGATCTCTACCATAGTGAAGAAAACGAAGAGACATTTTTAGCACTTATAACAGTTTGGGCGAATGATGGACGTTTGTCGATTAAAGATTTGGGTCTAAAAGGCCCATCCGAAAATGTTCAAAATATTGCGAAGAGCTTCGGATTTGAGCGAAAACCGAATATGGTTAAGTTACTTCAAAAATCTCTCAAGTACCACAATAAAGGATTTATAACATTCAATGAAACAACTGGAGAGTATTCGTTCAGTCATAACGTCATTGGAGACATGGTGGGTATTGTCGTTAGTCAGGATTACCTAGATGCTACTATTGAGTTCTGTACACGTGATTTCATGCTGGAATATATAACGATAGAGAAATCACGTCCGCAAGCTTACACGATCTTCGTCGAACAACATCAGTATCCACTCCTAGACGAAAAGATTGTCAAGTTGCTACTCCGGAAAGACTGTAACAAGTACCAAAACAGAATTGATTACGATTTTTCACAGATGGAAAGGAGAGGCGTTTGTCCAAATCGAGTTGTGCCTAAATACGAACTAGATATAGGTATACTAATGCATCCGGTATTTAGAAATGGCTCGTTTGTTAAAACATTCATAGATTTTGTAGCCACAAACGAAGACTATGAGGACATTTTCACAAAGCCTGTGATGAGCATGTCAGGATTTTTTTATAATTACGGGATCAAAGTGGAAAAACTTGACATGTGTCTTGCTGCATATTCCGTCTTTATCGAGGCCAATACGTTTGCGATAGAAGTTATCGAAAGAGAAATACTGGACAAGGAAAATAGCGATCTGTATATGTCACTTCTGCTCGCTACTAATGCAGAAAACATCCAGTTAGCACAATTGTTATTACGTCATGGTGCAAAGGTTTCTGGAGATACAATTTATATCGCGGCGCACAAGGACAACACAACATTACTATCATTACTGCTTCAACACCGCGGAACAAATGTGAACGACAGAGGAAACGCGATTAATGGGAACTATCCCTTGATTGTTGCTGCAAGAAAGGGACTTACGACAGCCGTCCAGTGTCTAGTAGACCACGGAGTAAATCTTTCTGTTCAGAACTCTGCTAACATGACTGCGTTACACAAAGCAATTGTGTATAAACATCATGACATAAGCAAGCTTCTCATAGAAAAAGGCGCACCGTTGGATGTCAAGGGTGGCAAATTTAAGCGAACAGTTCTGCACGTCGCTTCAGATATTGGAGACGAAAATGTAGTAAAACAGATTCTCCAAAAGGGAACGTCCGTTTACGTCAAAGACTACAGAGGTCATTATGCAATACACTGTGCAGCAATAAGAGGACATGTTGGAACTGTTTCCCTTCTCCTTCAGCACGACAAAACACAGGAAACGTTGAGAATAACATCATATGGAAAAAAATCATTTCTTAAAGGAATGACTATCTACCACATTGCTGTCTGGAAGAAAAACAACGCTCTCTTAGATGCTCTGTTAGAAATGAACGCCGATCCAAATACGAGTGATTGTTATGGACAAACACCATTGTTTTACGCTATCATGAAGGGACAGAAAAACATAGCGAAAAAGCTTCTACCTGCGTCTAACATGCAAACGCCACAAAAACAAGGGTACACACCTTTGCATGCAGCAATCCATAAAGGTCAAACTGAAATAGCAGAACTTATCTATCCACACGTTAATGTGAATGCTAAAGATAAGTTTGGGAAAACACCGCTTCACGTCGCCTGTGAAAAGGGGAACGTTCGGATAGCACAAATACTTACACACAACGGTGCAGATACTAGAATGGTTACTAGAAGGAACGATACTATGTTTCATTTTTTGCAAAGAAAGATATATGCAACATCATCAAAGTCGTCAAATGTTGTTCGCGATTTCGTCAAAATAGCAAGAGCATTATTGGATATTGATCCAGCCATACGCGATTGGCTACGATCTGCAAAAAACAAAAGAGGTGTAATAGTTCACGTCGATGCATTGTTAGCATCATATGGTCCTCTTACTGGTTTCAGTGAAGATTATGATGGCAGCGACGTTGACGATGATACTCATTACGGTGATGATACTGGCGATGACAATGATACTGCAGATGAATATGATGATTCAGAAGACGATTTTTGATCGATATCAAACTGAGTAAGTAGTTCATGTCGGAAATAGTGTAAATGTCCCATTATCTCGAAGTTTTAATAACAACTGTAAACAAGATCCGCACTACTGCTACTGGGATGAATCGCTTTATAGCACTAGTTTAGCGCCGTTTCCTATTCAATTTCGATCACAAGTTATTGTTAAATACCTTGGTGCACACCACAGGATCTCGGCCTACTAGTATGGCTGAGATTAAACCATATGTTATTCAAAATACATGATCTAGGGACATGTATTATAAATAAATTATGTAATATTAAATTAGTATGAGACAAAGATCCATAATTATATTCACAGACCTAATAACTGTAATTAGATCTGTTCATATTTTACTAAAATATGGCACCATTTGTGTATCAATTTTAAAACGTCTAACAGCTACTTTTTCCACTAAATCACCCGTCTTGATCGAGACTAATTGTCACGTAATATGTTCATATTTGTAATGTTTTGATTTAAATTCAAATAAGTAGATGAAGTACTTGCTATAATACATTTAGAGCCATTTAATACACAATGATTATATTTTGGTGTCTAAGGCATGTACTGCATTGAGAGATGTTAGTGCGGAGATTTTACTCATAGTGATACTTGTGTTATAATCGTTCAATATAATGCGTGGGATAAAAGCTTTGGTTCACGCTTTCATCTTTTACATTTCACTATACTCCAATAATAATAGTGCGAGCATAGTCCAGAATATCCGATACATCTGTATCAATACATTCATTCTTGTAATAAATAACTGTAGGAGATTTGAATGACATTTTTAAAAAGTATTTGCAATTTGAAAAATATATGTTAAAATCTGCATCGTTCCTAGTTACCACCTTGCAGATAGAGTTAAACTTCCAGTGGATTAAATGATATAAATGGATTCTAACAAATTGAAATACAATTACAATTGTCATATAATAAATACTGAAAAGGGCATCACTTGGAAGCAACAAACACAAACAAGAGATAACAAGTATGCATATATAAATCAATAGTAATGTAACTTCGATCACAAACCAGGTGATGATTCTGTTTAAGCACCATATTAATTGTAAGTATGATATAACAGAAACTCATCGTCATGAATAATAAATAAACTGGATGGCTCGAGAGGTCAGATTTTGTTCACGTGCACCGTTTGTTTTTCTATTTGGACAAACATATACAGAATATTTGCACGACCGGTATGGCTAAATGAGTGCTTTGTCGAGTTGATGTAATTTACTCAAATGAATTCCATATCTGTTTTTCAAAGGTCGCTTCATTCGAATGGACGCTCATTATTACCACGCGGTATGCTCTTACAAGAGCAAGGCCAATACAGATGAAGACGAAACAAACACTGATCATCATGTCAACTGTATTGCTAACACAACCGAAGAATGAGGTTATAATAAAACCATAAACACTGAAACATATGTAACAGTATTAACATGTTCACATGGAAAACATTTACCGGTTTGTGTCATTAGTTTTTAAATGTATATATTTAAGTCGGAGAATGTTTAATAATACTTCACATGAAACGTTGACATTTGCAAATACCTAAGTATTTTTTAATGCATAACATAATATTCTGTTTAAATTTTAGACCTACGTTCAGGTACATACCTGGGCCTTATTCATAAAAAGCAACTTAAGTGGACAATATTACTTAAGTCAAATTTTAAGATTTGTACGTATTTTTAAAAATCCTTATTACCCTCTCATGGACACTACAAACATTATATTTTAAGATAAATATTTAGCTGTAGGTTTTTATTTTTCCATAACCTTATTAACTAGAGTTTGATAACGTCTTAAAGCGATACAAAAAACGTGTTTAAAAAATTTATAAACTTTCACTTAAGTGAAGATATGCTAAGACACTTTATTAATATGGATCCAGGAGGCATATCACGCTTACCTGCCTAAAGTATACCTCAAAATACAAATAATGTCTGTAGAAAAGTAATGTTCATGTTTAAGTATTATTGTATAAATCTGCATGTTAACAGATTACCAGTCGAATTGAGGTTGTCCAATTATCAACCGCATCAAATTATCAATCAAATGCACTTACTTTGAAGTCAATATATGATTATTGTTAAGCTTAAAGGATATGATAGAGACTTTGTGCCAAGTATTTGTGTATAATATTCAAATATGCATTAAATCATGTGAGATGACAGATAATTGACAAACCTTCAAAACGCATAAAGTTTCCCATAAAAGTTTGTTTTGCAACATGTCCACAACTAAAGAAAAATCTGAATTGTAAGTGAACATCTTATGTTTTCACAAACATGCTTATTTACAGATATCGGTCGTACATTCTTAAATAAAGTTGTTTGCCTAATTGCATTTCGAATAGGTGGTTCCACTCCGCCAGCTTTTAAAGGTTCTGAGTATTGTTTAATCACCCTTAGGATATGTTGCCTGCTTTTTAATTTAGTCTTTTCAGTGTTACCTGTGATACGCAGGATTCATAACCGCTGCTTTCAACTAAATTCCAATTTTATTTATTTCACTCATTGTTTTCTCGTTAAGGGCAAAACGTTTTGTTAGAAACAGGGACCATACGCCGCTGACCATGGAATGGTGTAATAATACCTCATTGAAAATTCCATGTTCACCGTCATATGCAAACCATCTTCGGGATTGTTGAGATTTGTGTGCTATAGCCATTTTAAATATTTAGTTCTGCTCAACCCGGGGCTAGAGGGCGAAACGGTAGCAAGCATTTTGCACTACCGTTCATGATCAGTCTCAATCAAACCGAGACTGCAATATTTGTTGTATTTATCGTGTTCGTCGATTTCCGAATTTCTCCTTTCATATTTTTGTATTAATATGACCTAGGAACCTTTAGTACCCCTTAGTGTGCTAAGCATCTTGTTATCGATGTATTTGTTTAAATGAAATTGTTTAGGCAAAGGATGCGAAATAAAATACGGAACATATACTTATATAGTTGTTTATACTTTCTAATACAAACAAGCACGTTGTTAAAACCAGTTTTGATGCACACAATCAAAGTTGCTGAAAACGATTACACTATAAATGAGTTCTAATCGAATAAAACATTAATTGATTACATGCGTCGTTATATCAGTGCCATTCAAAGCGGGACAACTCTTGCTTAACTAATAATATTCTTCAAACAGAGCTTGCTACCCTTGTTTAATGTGTTAAACTAAATAGACGAATTTCAAATAGCTGTTTCAAATAGGCTTGAAATAATGTGTTAAACACACTGCGAGTGTACCGTATTTGAGAAGCGTCGTTTACGACGACTTAATGAGTTGTTTGTGTAAAGCTTTCCATAAAGAGTTTAATAGTATTATTCACATTACTAGTCGACTTTACATAATAATCTTTGTATAAGGTGTCATCGTTGTCGTCATTTTACTACTCAACTCGTAGTACTTTGCAGAATTACCTTTCTTGCCACTGACCGTTCCAAGGCGGTAGCCCTATTGTGAACCCTTTTGTTTTTATGATGTCATATTTGGCCTTTTATTTAAAAAGATTCTTTGTCTCTGTGTTTGTTTGTGGTTGCCTGTCGTCCTTGAATACTGCTTTTCCTGTATCTATACTTACACCATCTACAGATGTATAATTTAATTTTACTAAAATATGTTTAAAGAAATGTACAAAAGAAACCCCAAAAAGAAAAAATCCTCGAATTACCTTACCCCACCGTCAACCCCTAGGCAGACGTCTCAGTTTGAAATAATAAAATATTTTGATATGTTGTTTGTCTCATAGAGAGTACAAAATATGTTAAAACGAGTGTGTATTTGAAGTTTTAATATAGTTGGCCGTTTCACGCACCCATCCCCTCACCCCCACTCCCACTTCTTCTGCCTGAAGGCGCCTGGGTGAGTAGCAAAACATATAATGCAAGTGAAGTAAACAATATGGCGTGTTTCTCTTTATATGTGATAGGCCAAGTTGTTGTTGCGTTTGCTTGCCGTAATCATGTGGAAAAGTCATACACTAAGTTTGGTTAAATTCCGCTCAGAGGTGAAGGATAAGATAGGGTAATGAACGGACGGACAAACGGAGGCGTTAACAATAGGCCCTAACTTGGTCTTTTTAAAACCATGATGATAATTAGGACTACAGCCTTTGACTGAAAGAGTTGTGTGAAAGTTACATTTTATGTTCGACTTGTATACCTACTTTAACAAATACATTACGTGGTCCCGCCTCAAGTTATTTCCATTAAGCGATGGGAAGCTTATACTAGCAGGATTTTATAACAGATATTTTGACAATAAATCATATTTAAAAAAAAAATTTACTGAAAACTTGCGATAACCTGTTTAAAATCATCTATTAAATGTTATAATTTTACAATACGCAAACTTTTTAAGCCGAAATTAAGGTTTTACTTCATACCCCAGCCAACCCAGTTTTCGCTTTTGGATGGGATATGAAAGTTAATACTCGGACCACGTAATGATAGGTCTGCAGATGTTGGGAATAATAAAGTAACAAGACATTTTAATGTTTAAAACAGCAATTTTAATGAAACAAGTGTGTATGTATGAAGCATGGTATTAAGAAATATGAGGAAATGGAAATGTTATCTACTTTTCCGGAAAAATGGATTGGCCTTTAGCCAATATACAGAAAATGTAAACACCACTTGATGAACAAAGTGATCCCTATATCATGCCTGCCATACTACCACGCAACACAACATGCGATCTATTTGTGTTTAACGACATTTATGCAACTAGAAATCTTGACAGTGTCTCCAGAACAAAACAGTGCAGAATTGAATGAATATTAATAGCTTCACTCCTTAAAGGCTTTATAGTGCCAAATGATACATTTGTTTTAAACATGTATTTTGAAATGTTGCAGTTTGGCTATTTTACAAAAAAAAAAATACAGTTGCACTTAGATATAGTTCCGCTCTGCACATTATTGCATATTTATGGAGATTAATTCTGATAATTTAAAAAAAACAATAGCTTTGTGGTCAAACACATAACCAAATATAAAATAATTTGTCAAAAGTACAAAAACGGACATACTTCAGCAGAAAGCATCAACTAGATACTATTTTTGTCATATACCAGAAGTAAAACAATATTAAACAACAAGTGAACCACTGGTAGTTTTTTTCCATATGACACATGAGTCTATTTTTTGCTTCCATATAGCCAAAATATTATTATCCATATGCCAGACGATTTGTTTTTAAATTTTTGCCATATTTTTATTTTCAACTCTTATTTTTTTCCATATATATTTTTTTCCATATACCATATTAGGCACCGCCACACCCCCCCCCCCCCCCCGCCCCCACCTCCTCCCGCCCCAACCACACCCACAACACCCCTACATCCCTAAAGGGGCCTCAAAACTGTCACGTCATTTTGTTCAGTTCAAATTCAACAATCAAGTGGCCATATCAGGTCTTACTTGGCAATGTCTAGGGAACAGCCAGTTTCTGTTACCGTCTTTTACTTTATGAAGTGAGTGTTAGTGTTTTGTAAATAGTGGAATAACCATTTAATGTCATGTTTTTGATTTGAAAATCAGAATAGAATTTAAGAACGAAACAAATAAGTTCACACCCAAACCCCTTTTTAGAGTGGAGAGTGTAGTGGGCGAAACCTGAACCATACTTTTATTTTATTTTGGCCTAAACTCCATTTTCAATTAAAATGTGTCATCGCGTTAAAAATATAAGAAAAATGAAGTTATAAAATAAATTCAATCAGTTTTATTCAATTAAATTGATCATTGATAAGTATCATGAAGGAAAAAAAACATTTTAAAATAACTTTAAATAAGGCACTATTCTTAAAAACATTATTCTTACATAAATGCAGCAAGATTTCTAGGTCGAAAATATGCCAGTCAGTATTTTAATGCACACATTATGATTCCGTATCATATTATTTTTCTAATCCATGAAGCTGGGAACCACATACCTGTATTTTTTAGTCTGGTACCCTTCCCCTACTGCGCTCGCTACTCTCTCTTCGTGTGGTCCGGCAATGGCTGGTGGCATTTTGAATGAGGCATTGTGGGTCAATGTGTCCACGGGGTGTTTTCATATAGCGTTATTATTCATGAATATGTAAATTCAGTTAACTATTACTGTGTATGGAAATCATCAGAACGCTCTATTACTGGGATTATGTTTGACCGCATTGGCGATTCCATATACCGTATATAGTGCTCAATGAGCGTACATTTTCTGTACCCCACGTGTATGGACATAGTTAATTGTGAATTCCATTTTCTGTATACGTTTTGAAATCGATGTGAAATATTTTTTGTTCTTATGAAATTCCAAGGAAGTTTTATATAAGTGTATGTGTTACTTTCGGTCTTTCTTTGGGGATTTCATATACACCAATGCCTACTTAGTTTCATCTTTAATAATGTAATGTCCAAGATGTGCTGTACAGAATGAATATGAACGTGGTATGTATAATATCAATCCTTGGTAACGATAACTGCTAACCATAAATACTCGGCACTGTCGGACTGATGACAGTCAACGCTCTGAAATATATAGTTATTAAGATGTACTTAATACCTCTATCACATATAATCCTACACACATATAATTTACACATACATGATTCACATTTAATACAAATCACATATAATTTACACATACCTTATTCATATATAATCTATATCATATATGACCTACACATACATTATTCATATATAATCCAAATAATATAGTTTATAGGCCATTAGGATTTAGTGAATACTCTTTGTCACCTAAAACAATATGTATACGCAACATGTGTCTAGTGGGTCCAAGATAAAACAAGGGTTTAACAATAATGTCTTAAGTTTACAATACTACACTCCACTTACCAATCTATTTGACAAGTGTTTTTGTCTCCCTCCCAGGCCACTCTCTCTCTGTGCTCGTTATCAACGTGCTGTGTTATACAACTGCAAGTTAGAAAGTTATAACATGCAGGTCAGATAGAAAAGTTCAGTCATGCTAAGAATAACTGCCATCTTGAAAACACCAGTACACCAACGAACACTTCGTGAAAATACATGGTTTTCCGAAATAGTACAATTCCAACGTCATGTAATAACATTATCTAAAGCACAACTTATTGTGTCAACCCTGCTCAATATAAAACCAAATACAATAGTACTGTCCCAGCAAATATGCATTTACAACACTCCAACACATAAACCTCAGAAGTTCCACCATGTCCACAACTTGACTTTTCAATCTGTCAAAAACTACTCACTCAAAGTCACGTAATCAAAACGGCGGTAAAATAGAGCACTAACCTCCAGTACAAATATTATGGTCAAAGGGAAACAACTCTTCTAACATGGATACAATGACCCTGTTACATTACTCGACCTGTCCGGAAAATGACGTCCCGTCCTATGTCGATCATATAAATACCTTCGATGTTTCTATATGTATACAGCTAACCTGTGTATACCGATACACATATAACTATCTCAGTATATATATATATATATATATATATATATTATAAGTCAAATATTATGTACTTGACCCTTACTCTTTCTACACCTATTACTGTTTAAATGCTTACCTTCCAACTTGTTCCCATAGAGCTCTGTACTTGTCACTAATAATAACAAATCAACGAACCTTTACTCTTTGTTCTCCTACTTCTTAAATTCGACATCGAAATTATTATAATTAAAACATATAAAAAAATTAAGTACTATAGACCTTATGCATTTCTTAATCTATAGTTCAGCCTATTTAAAATCACTTCATAACTGCCTCTAACAGTTTATGCGCAACTCCTACACCCATCTTGTTCAATACCCCTGACCTAATGCCTGTATCTTTGAATCATATGGACTTGTCACTATCTGATGCATGTGGTATGAATCGAACCGTGCTGCCATGTACACTACAAATTGCTCTGACAGTGCTGTCTTCAATCCTAATGGTTTCTTCATTTTCCTCTGTTACTATCTCATGTGAGTATTTTGACATTGCATCGGCTTCCGCATTCTTTAATCCAGCTCGGTAGAAAATAAATGTCAAAATCGTATGCTCCGAGTGCTGATGCCCATCGCTGTCCAGTAGCATCTAATTTTTTTGAAGTTAATACATAAGTGAGGGGATTATTGTCGGTTAAAACTGTAAAATGTATCATTGCAAGTTAGTCTGAAAAATTGTCGGTTACTGTCCATTTCAAAGCCAAGTATTCCAGTTTGAAAGCCGAATAATTTCTTTCCGATTTGCTGAGTGATCGACTGGCGTAAGCTATAACACGCTTCTTTCCATCTTGTAATTGGTACAATATCGCGCTAAGTCCTTTTGCTGATGCATCCGTGTGTAATTCGAATGGCAGCTTAAAATCAGGATATGCTAGGATGGGTGGAGACGAGAGAATCTTCTTCAATTCTTCAAATATATTCTATTCGATGTCTGTCCATTTCCAATCTTTCACTGTCTTCTTTGTCTTCTTAGTTGATGTTGGTGGCAATAGGTCTGATAATGGTCTTGTTATTTTTGAAAGATCCTTGACAAAATGGCAAAAGTATCCCGCAAAGGCGATGAAAGATCTCAGTGCATCAGCATTCCTTGGTGTTGGCCAATTCCTTATTTTGTCAATCTTTGCCGGGTCTGTCTCTATACCATTAGCACTAACCACGTGTCCTAAAAAGCTCACATTTTCTTGTATAAAGAAGCACTTGTCATGAGTCAACTTTAAGTGTAGATCACGCATATCGACATGTTAAGATCCCCTAAACACTCTTCCATCAAACGCTGGTATGTGGCTGGCGAGTAACTCAGTCCGAAAAGCATCTTGTTAAACTCGTAAAATCCGAGTGGGCCTACCGTGAAAGCTGTGCGTTCCTTATGATCTAATTATCTTCTAATATTTCAACTAGATCATAGCCTGACTTCATATCAATTGTAGAATAGAACTTGCTTCCTTTCAGTATATCAAAGACCTCTTCTATTCTTGGCAGAGCATAAGCATCCTTAACACTTCTATTATTTAGTTGTCTGTAGTCGACGCACATTCTAAGCTTGTTGTTTTTCTTGCGTACGAGTACTATGTTTGATGCAAACGGTGATCTTGATTTTCTGATTATCCCTACTGCCAAAAGTTCAATATGTTTCTTAACTGCTTCAATCATTTTTGGTGGTATTCTTCTGTGTCGCTAATCATATTTGGTGGTATTCTTCCATGTCGCTGCTTGAAAGGAATGTCATTGAGCAAATCTATTCTATGTTTTATTTTCTCGCAATTTCCTATTTCTGTGTCACTGGTAGAAAATATATCCAAATGTTTCCGAAATAGCTCCTTTATCTGTTTGGCCTGGTCATCAGTCAACTTATTATTATCATCTATGTGTATCTCTTCTGGTAACCTCTCTTTCACCTCGTCTTCTTCGATTCTCCCCAATACTTCATCTGCTATAGTAACCGGTTGTATTTCGCATACTATTGCTTTGGGTTGTATGGTAATGGTCTGTGTCGTTAAGTTTGATAACTTTACTGAAGTTTCTTTTGTCCTCCCATATTCATAATATATAATAGCTGGTGTTATGTCTATAAATGATAGTAAACTGGATTCTTCAGTTTCTGGAATCATTACTGTAGTTGGATGATAATCAATTTCTTTGTCCGTGTAACCTTGAATAGTGATGCTTTCATTCGGTTTAAGGATGATTTTCGCTTGTGCTGCACTCCTTACTATCGCTATCCTACCCTTATTACTCTTTTAACTCCTTTTCTCTAAGTGCATTGCATCGAAAACTCAGCAACCATGGGGTGTGTAGATTTGCTTTTTGTAAATATTGTTCTCCAAAGTTATTTGTGCATTCCGAGATCAATTCCATCAAAATATTTGTTCCAATAATAACTGGCGTCTTCTCAGAGTATCTAGTATCTGGACTGATGAGAAATAAACAATAATGCGGTTTTGCTTCCTGCAAAGTATCCTTCATATGGCAGTGGTTGTCCGTCTGCGCATTCTATATGTAAAATAGTTTGTATTGGATGCAGTTCCAGTTCCGACAATTCTTTATCATAAAATGATTTAGATATTACGCTAACACAACTTCCCGTATCTATTAATGCTGTTGTCGATATATTATTAATATTTATGCTGACCTCATTGTTGTGCCCCACAAGTTTGGGATCTTCTTTATAGGTGCCTGTGTTTGATCCCGCAACCTGAGCACTTATTATTTTGGGCATAACGCAGCTATATGTCCTTTCTCCCCACAGTTGTAACATGTAAGCTGTTTTACATTTTGATTTCTGGGACAGTTAGGCGCTATGTGTCCTTTCTCATTGCAGTTAAAACACGTAGGCTAAAACGTATTGTCACCTAAAGGTCTATATTCTAGCCTATTTCCCCGGATAAATCTATTTCTTCTACGGTTACTTGCATAACCCCGGTTACTTTTATAGTCGCCTCCACTTTCCATTCTAGAATATTTGTTATATTGTTGTCCTTGCTCTCGGCTATGTTCTTCATTCTGTTATTTAATTTCTTGAATTTATCATAATCCGCAATGGTTTCACACTTGTAGATGGCCAAATGTTTCATCTCCATTCATAATCCTTGATATAACACTTGTTTGAGTATTTCGACATCTGACCGTTTTAATGCACCAAGTCCTATAGCTTCATTATACATTTCTTCTAATCTTGACGTATATACATTTATGCTTTCATTGGATTTATGTTTGGTGGAGTAGAACTTTCTTAAAATGCTTTCTTTCGTTTCAATATTGCCAAATGTGGGGATTAATTTGTCAAATACCTGTTTAATTGTTACACCTGTTCCTAATCGTCTAATTACATCACTTGCGTTTCCTTTGCATGCTCTTAGTACGCCCAATAAAACCTGTTCCTCACTGAAAATGTTTTCCTTTATCAAAGCTTCTAGTTCAAACTTAAATGTCTCCCAATTCACTTCCCCTTTACCTTCCTCTCCGTAGAAACTAGACAATTTAGGAAAATGGTAAATTCCCCTGTTCTTGGCGGCACTGATGCACTATGTTTAGATGATTTTTTAGCCGTTTTTCTTCCATGTTCTCTAACTTCCCCATCATCTTCATGAATTCAAACAGATCCTCTAGTGAATCCAAAGCCGGTTTTATCTTCATTGCATGGAACGCTTTCACAATATGTTCATCTTCTTTTGACATTTTCACCTCAGTCGTTGACATATGCCATCCAGACGCCATGTCTAATTACTCCTCCTCATCTAGATCACTCATCTTTTTATCAGTTTATTTCTATTTAACAAAATTACAACACTATGTCACTCACAATTCACTCAATTGTTTAAATATAATTTCGCTTTACGACACTTCCATGCGATATATCTCTTCTTCAAATGCACTACCCTATAACTTCAGTACTATGTGTCAAAAATCACTTTACCACAATTCAAGTTATTTTAGCCACCTCGATATATAACACCTATCTCGGTTTCACTTTCCGTTTAAACACAAGTGTTCTTTTAGATAGACACCACCTGTTGTTAATATATATTATATAGCAATCACTTATCGCTATAATCGGTAATCAAATTAATTGATTAAGTCACTCAATTATTTTCACATTCACTGAAAAAGTTCACTTATACTATTCCTGCTTAAACTGTTAACTTAGTTCACTATAGCACTACCTCTGCTTAAACTGTTAACTTAGTTCACTATAGCACTATCTCTGCTTAATCTCTTTACTTAGTTCCCTATAGCATTATCTCTGTTTAATCTCTTCATTAATTCACTATAGCACTACCTCTGTTTAATCTCTTCACTTAGTTCATTATAGCACTATCTCTGTTTAATCGTTTTACTTAGTTCCCTATAGCACAATCTTTGTTTAATCTCTTCACTTAGTTCACTATAGCATTATCTCTGTTTAATCTCTTTATTTAGTTTCCTATAGCACTATCTCTGTTTAATCTCGTCACTTAGTTCATTATTGCGCTATTACCAATTGTGTATTCATGTCACTTCTCGGTGTCCAATGATATGTAATATCAATAAATATATAGCCCTTTATTGCACTAATGTATATAATTCAATTTGTCACTAAGTAATATCAATTACTGCCGGGATCGCCATATATACACTTTTCAAAACTGCTAACTACACCGCTACGTTTTGGGTTATATATATCGATGGGTTGAATGTAAAGTCACACTTTTCATTTCTTGTTCATAAAAGTGTGACTTTATTGTTTACATGGGTCGTTTGTAATTGCTTATTGTGGTTTAGTTCTAGCATTGCCCATGAAAAAAATAAAATGAAATGATGTAAAAATGATTGAATTGGTATTTCCTTTTTATTTTATTGAAAAACATTCAACCCATCGATATATATAACCCAAAACGTGAGCGGTGTAGTTAGCAGTTTTGAGAAGTGTATAGCCCCGTATTGCGATAAGGCATGTAATTTCAATTACTATATATATATCTCCATATTGCTTAATCATTTAATTCCGTCTGATCAACACAACGCAATACCCAAATACAACTATCTATTTTCACTTTCAATATCAAGTCTTTAATTCACCCTCAAAAGGTTCCATTTACTCCACAAAAATTCATAACTCCATTTTAATGTTCGCCTGAAATAAAAATTAAACTGTAACAACCTGTACAGCCCTTTGCAAGTTATCTTCTATATACCAAATATTTAATTTTAATTACCTGTTTGTAATCTTCTGCAGCTTCAATCAAACTACGGTACACTTAAATGTTGACCTACATATTCATGTCAATACAAAATCTATTTATATTTTTAACCTCTATATAGATATAGAACATCTGTGGATATTTATAACTATCTATGGTTATGTGACAGTCATGTGGTATGTCAGCTGCTGTATGACGTCACAAATCAACGCTTCTCAACCAATAGAAATCGGGAAACACATGGTGATCCAAATCTATTTATACCCTGCGAACTGAAATCTAGAGAGTTTAAAAAAAGTAATCCCAAGACAATATAGTTCTGGAAACAACTGTCTCTGACTGAATGATTTTTTCAATAAATCACCAGAAACTTACTAGGAATGGCCTATAATCCCAAAAATGAGAACAAAATCAATGTTGTACTTCACTCTCCTGTGAATAAGCAAATGAAACTAGACTGCCTATGTCAATGATTAGAACAACATGTGTTGTTGTTTACATTTTGTTTCAAGATAGCTGCTCAATTCAAAGATGACCGGTCTCTTGAAAGATGGTTTACTTGTTAACTTTTGTGAATCAGGTGTTAGCCAGAAAAATTGAGTATTAGTAAATAGTAGCACCCTTTACCAATGAGTGAATTATTATTAATAAAGTGAAATTTCTTACTCCAGTACAATAGAGATCACTTACTCCCTAGTTAAAATATCAAAAACTGCAGTCATTCACAAATAATATTTTTAGCCTAGAGAGGAGTTTATATTAGCTTTAAAAATAAAATAAAAGCTGTACCGTGAAATTAATGACAACTGCAATTTCTGAATATTTTAAATAAACTCAGTACTCACAAATCTGTTGATCTGACAGCTACAACTTTATGAAATAATGTCTTGGCCACTAGTATACACAAAACTGTTTAAGTCCTAAGCAAATAAACACATTTGCCACTAAAATATCACTAAAATGTTCAGTCACTGTTTATTACTGTTCTCTGGTCACAAACACTCATCATGTATCTGTCCTCCTCTCTTAAAAAATGATGTCCTCATCTGGTTATCCTCGACTTCGGTCCATTAATTTATGCTACACTCTCTATCCTCCGTATTCGCATATTTGGATGTCTACTCCGACTCGTATAGAATATATACTTTCTTCGTGTAAATGATACACAGAAGATATAAAGTTAAATATAGTCCATCTGTAGGTTACATCGCTTACGGATAGCATCAATCCGATCACAGTGTTAAACAACACTATACCTGGTAAAATCCCTATTTTACACACTTAGTCTATCCAAATCCAACGATTCACATCCTCCTGTACCGATGACGTCTAGCTCCGTAATGTCCAAGATGTGCAGTACAGAATGAATATGAACGTAGTATGTATAACATGAATCCATGGTAACTATAACTGGAAACCTTAAATGCTCGTCACTGTAGGACTGATGACAGTCAACACTCTGAAATATATAGTTATTAAGATGTACTTAATACCTCTATCATATATAATCCTACACACATATAATGTACACATACATGATTCATATGTAATACATATCACATACAATTTACACATACCTTATTCATATATCATCTATATCATATATGACTTACATATACATTATTCATATATAATCCAAATAATATAGTTATGCAATCTCATTTCATAATTATGATTTAATACATACTCTTTAAGTCACCTTAAACATTATGTATACTTACCATGTGTCTAGTGGCTCCAAGATAAAATAAGGGTTTAATAATAATGGCTTTACAATACTCCACTCCACTTACCAATCTATTGGACAAGTGTTTCTGTGTCCCTCCCAGGTCACTCTCTATCTCTGTGCTCCTTATCAACGTGCTGTGTTATGCAACTGCAAGTTAGAACGTTATAACATGCAAGTCAGATAGAAAAGTTCAGTCCTGCTAAGAATAACTGCCATCTTGAAAACATCAGTACACCAACAAACACTTCGCGAAAATACATGGTTTTCCGAAATATAACAATTCCAACGTCATGTAATAACATTATTTAAAGCAGAACGTATTGTGTCAACCTTGCTCAATATAAAACCAAATAAAATAATACTGACCCAGCATATATCCATCTACAACATTCCAAAACATAAACTTCAGAAGTTCCACCATGTCCACAACTTGACTTTTCAAACAGCTGTTTTCTATTGTCCAAAACTACTCACTCAAAGTCACATGATCAAAACGGCGGTAAAATAGAGCACTAACCTCCAGTACAAATCTTATGGTCAAAGGGAAACAATTCTTCTTCTAACATGGACAAAATGACCCTGTTGCACACACATATTTAAATATTTTAAGAATGATATAAATACATACATTAGTACTCATACAAAGACACTAATAACACTAGTGATTTGTAGTCGCATTTTACATTGAACAGCCGTCACACAGCACTAAATAAATGCCAGTTGTCAATGAATACTGAATATGCTATCCCTTTGAATCAACAAACAAGAGAGAAAACATCATATACAAATCATTCTCTATGATGAGGGTTACCGCGTTGTACGGTCTTGGTATGACAGAAAACCCGATTACGAAACCTTTAATATGATAATGTATTTCAGTGTTTAACTATCTTGAAGCTGTGTTAACATCGAAGTACCTGTTTAATGAACGAAACACCTACCGTATTGTGTATCACATTACTATGTAGTTCATAATCTATTCACTACCACTTTATCTGCAATATATTCACGACCACCTTAGCTGCAATATATTCACTACCACCTTAGCTGAAATCAGTTCACAACCACTTTAGCTGCAATCGATTCACTTCCACATTCGCTGCAATCTGTTTACTACCACCTTAGCTGCAGTATGTTCACTACCACGTTAGTTGCAATATGTCACTACCGCTTTAGCTGCAATGTGTTCACTGCCGCCTTAGATGCAATCTGTTCACTAAGTTCATTTAGTTGCAAACTATTCACTACTACCATAACTGGTCGCTACGTAGACACCGGCTTAGTGTTTACTGCCACCATTTTGTATTATGTCTAGTTGAGTGTCAATTTGTAAGTGTTTCTTTTTTAGCTCAGAATATACATAGACTTTTGACATTCAGTGCAACCATGTCATGACGAAATCGTTTGGATGAAATAGAAACAAGTAAGTGAAATTATAGATGAATGTTTCTGATTTAAAATCGAAAGTAGCCGATTCGGAATGGGGGGAATATATAGTGTATCATTTTTAATCAGTGTTTGGCTTGTCTTCTTAACACTTGTTATTGATATTCCTGTTTTATATAGTAATTGACAACACAAAAAAGTGTTATTGTGTTAATATAAAATCATATGTACATGCATATACAACAGTAATTAGGTCAGGATTGAAACAGAAAGTAGTGGCCTATATGTTGCAAAATGTTAAACTTGTTTATGTAAACCGCATGATCCGAATGAATAAAGGTTATCGATTAACACTTGTAATAGTCTGCTTCGTACAAGAATGCACTGTAAATAGTGAATGCAACGGAGCGCATTCGGAATCGTATAATATCAAATAACTGTGTACCGTTTTTTTGGTCTTTTGGGATTGAGGTCGTGGTCCTTTTTAGTATGCAATTAGTGTCGAGAATCTTTGAGTTAAGAAAAATGAAACTATTTGAACTGGAAGAATTAAGCATAATGAACCATATTAAATAGATATTTCACTTGCCAGGAACATGTCACGAAATAGTTCTAAAGGTTAACTTACCGACAATAATATAAGGTAAAACAAAAATAAATAGTTGTTTTAATTGGATTTGTTTCTCTTTCCAATTAGGAAAACACATACTAATTGAATTACTAGAACTGCATAACAGGCATAGGATATAGCTCACGAAATGTATGTTAATTCTGAAATTATATTTTATATGGTAGGCGCTACGTTTGAGTCTCTTGAATTGGTTACATTGTATTTTTCCATATAAAATATAATATGTTTATATAGGCATGTTTCAATTTATTAATAATCGTCGTAATATAATATCCTGGGTTTAAATGAATCTTTCGCAAGACTGAATCTTTTTAACTTGTTTTATCAGCTCCCTTTAAAATGATTCTCTTATAATTATAGTGTCAATGGTTAATTGACTTTCTGTCGACATATTTTATTTGCCTAGATCAGTGATGGCCGAAACTAATGTAGACAAGGAGGAGCCATACCTCAGACAGTCCCATTACCTCCGGTTACATCTGCTGATAACGGAATTGGGAACACATGCACTTAGAAAAAGGTTTGACAAATCATTTCCACCAGCATCTTTGGCCGCAGACCTGAATAAAAACAACGTGAAAGTTACACTGATAGAACCGTACAAGAAGAATATATCGCGTACCCAGTACGAGAAGGTTTATCCGCCCAAAGGAAAACCACCACCTTCGTCAGAGAAATTTGACGTCTCCCTGCTGGTCTTTCTTCTACGTCATGCATGTGGTCTGAATGCCAAAGCTAAATGCTGGGACCCAAAGAAATCACCTCCAAGAAGCGATGTATCCGAAGAGGCAGATATCGCAAGAATCAGAAACATAAGAAATGAGGTATTTATGACGTGCTGGTAAATAATAGCTTGGAATAGGTCCATCGGAAATAATAGGAGACATGAGAAAATATGGTAGTATGTCTCAACGTATACATATGTTAAAAAGTTTAGCAGTACTTATGTTATGCCATTGACCAGCATTTCATCATTCCGTTATAAAACCATGATTATACGAATGCGAGGCCACTTTGAGGTGGCTAACAAATAATTTTAAAAACAAGTGTAAGAAAGTTATAGGCTTATATAAACGTTTATGTCTCAGTGATGTTATATTCCTAAGGACAAATGCATATTGAACTAATTGTTTTAAATTCGGAGGAAAATATGAAGTACGTAGGATAACTGTTATCATGTCCTGTGTATAACCCCATTAGCAAGTCAGTGAATTTAGGATACATAACATCTGAAAATAGCTAACATTATTGACTATTTAATATTACATTTATCAAGTCGGATAAAAGTGTATGAGGCTAGGCTCTCTTTCACATCAAACAGCAATTTTAATAAATTTAATATATTAACATAGTCACACATGTGAGATTCAGTTCGTCAATAAAAGTAGATATAAAAGTCGAACAGGAAATGTAGCATTCAACGACCACAGTCAACCACAAACACGCACAGAAACAAACAACTAAACAGATGAATAAAAGGCAAGATATGGCATCACAAACATAAAAGGCTGCCTCCTTGGAACGGTCAGTGACAAAAAACACTCCAAAAATGCCACATAACGTACATTTAATAATGTAGCTGCCTGTTTCAGTCATCTCTGTACCACTCTTAATATGGAAATGCCTCATATATGTGTCCCGGTATCGGAAGTTGACAATGCATTCAGTTGCACACCGTGATGAGCGGAAAAGATATTTTATACTATTATAATTTTATGACATAGCTTTATGACACTCCCACACCTCAAGTATACTGTTACTTAGAGTAAATGAGTATATAATCAAGCATGGTCAACCTATTACGTAATTGATTGTCCGTGATCAATTTGAATGTCTTCGAATCATATTATTATGCAATAAAAGTTATCGTTCTTGGTTTTACCCATTATACATGTTTTAATGTATATGGTACGGCGGTCAAACTTTCGTTTACTGATGCTGTAAATTTGGTGTAATTGCTTCAGATTGTTTTAACTTCATGCTGGAGCCCAGGGTACATTTTCAGTATATTCTGAATATAGAATTATACATTTAAAAATCTGTCCAGTGTTTTATTCAATAAAGATAAATTTAAAAACAAACAACAATTATTTATACTTACTGTGTAATTACTCAACAGACTCAATACAACCGAGTCTGCTAATTCTTTTCTCTTGTTTGGGTGTGTTGCTTCCAATAGATCCCACTTTTAGTATTTATTATTATTAAATTGTGTTATAGGTTTTCCACGAGACCAACCCTGCGTTAGAAAATGATGATTTCAAGCAGCGATGGGCACATGTTGAAATGGTAAGGTTGTTGAGAAGTGTTCAAATGCCTTCTGTAAGAGTAACATACAGTTTGTATTTTATCGTGTTCTACACTATTAATTGTTTTAGATCAAATAACTTGTGAATATCATATTCTAGATAAACGTAACGTTTTACATACATTTATAAAGGAAAATGTTTTAAGAAATTCTTCTCCTCTGAAGTCGCAAAAGTTAAAGGTCTAATATGTTGCATTTATCATAAGTTTGTTCAAATAGTGACCCAGGCGTGACACTATGGTAACAGTTTTACATAGAGATATACAGGAGAATCTTTAAAACTCGTCTATGCTTCCTTGTCGGTTAGAGAATAGTTCATGGCGGGGATTTCTTTATTTACACTGTCCTGTTTTATTGGGTTGACAGTAGGGCAAGTGTGAGATTTGGTGACCCTAGCACCTGGTTTAAACCCCCAGCGGCCTTTTTTGCCACTGACCGTCAACCTTTTGTGTTTGTGATGTCTTATTTGACCTTTTATTCATTTTTAAATTTGTTCTTTGTTTCTGTGGTTGTTTGTGGTTGACTGTCGTCCTTGAATGCTACTTTTCCTGTTCGATTTTTATATCTATATTCTCTAAAGCTACAAAAGCTAAAAGTCTAATACGTTGCATATAGTAACGTCCTTGAATGCTGCTTATCCTGTTCGATTTTTATATCAATATTCTCTAAAGCTATAAAAGCTAAAAGTCTAATACGTTGCATATAGCATCCGCTTATAGTCCTCTACCCAATATGTATAAATGGTGCTTTTACCATATCCGAGGGGTACCAGTTTAAATTAGCGTATATGTGAAAATATTGTTTTAATATTATTCTGTACTTAATTGACCTTTTTATTCTGACCCACGTGTGTTATCGTTACAAGTGTCTACGAGCAACAAAGAACATTGTTATCTATTCAGGGTCATTCGATTCTAGTATTTTAGTTTGATAATATATATAATAGTTCAACCGTTTAGTTGTGTTATATTACCGAACGTGTTGGTGTATTTTAAGATATTATTGCGGATGGCCTCAAAGATACCGAGTTTGCACGACATGAAAGATAGAATAGATGAACTGTTAGCCAGAAATCTAGAAGTCCTATCTGCGGAGTTGAAGAGTTTACAATGTAAGTAATGGTTAAATTATATAAAGACAATACATTGAATAGTCATAGACGTATATAACAATAGTATAATATAAATAACAGTAAAAAAAACGTTTAATTGTGGTAACTTTGTAGGCATATTTATCCAATAAATCCAAGCACGATTACGTTAAGAACGACATTAACTGATTATAGTAGATTCGACGACTTAACCTCATTCAGTTCTTCTAAACTTGGTATGTAAATGTGAGTAATGCAAACATCTAGTCAAATAATATTGTCAACTGCATTTGACATCAGTACATCAGTTACTTAAGAAAATACCGATTGTTGGAATGACCATTTCCTAATTATCTCACATAAATAAATCAATATATCAATAAATCAATCAATAAATCAATAAGTCAATAAAGTAATAAATAAATAAATAAATAAATCGTGGTTATGTATCAATCTATAGTGTTTTTCAATCGGGAATAGATATTAAAAAAATCGAAATTAGTCGCGTAAACTCAAAAAAGATGAGGCGACCTAAATTTTTGAATCAGGTATCAGCTTTTTCGTTTCCTTTCCTCGTGAACATGTATAAATATTTGGTTTTCTTCAATGTCATTAACTGAAATAAAACTACTTTTCTTAGAACTATCAAAATGCTCAGGTCAATTATTTACTTTCACTATTATTTCTTTCATAAAGCCAAAGCACCACTGTTCTTCCATGACTTCGATGTTGGCGAGACATACGTGGAAACAACTGCATACGAGAAGGCAAAGAAAATACTGGAAGAAAATAATGTTCTTGTCTTGACCGGTCTTCCTGGAGAGGGGAAGTCTACCATGGCTGCACGATTAGCTTTGGACTTATCTGAAATGGATAAGTGCCTGAATTTATGTACGTACACTGATTGGAATCACGTGGACCTAAAACTAAAACTTTTTGACACAGTGATTATCGACGATATGTTTGGGGCGCGCGCATTTGATCGGAGATTAGTGGACGAATGGCGGAGATATTTGCCTGATATACAAAGAGCAGCTACCGATAAGAAACTGAAAGTTATAATAACTACGAGACAGTATATCATGGAAGAAACAAAGCAGATACTTGGAAGCGTACCTCTCTTTGCGGATGGAAACACGTTCCACCTCTCTTCAAAGGATCTCTCTAAAGAGGAAAAGAAACATATATTAACAAACAAAATAGAAAAGCATGATAGGCGTATGAGTCCAGATGAGATAGCTGAATGTGCAACAAAGTCGTCTTTATATTTTGGTGGAACAGCAAATGGTGACTCCGACTTTCAATTTGGGTTTCCTGAGTGTGCAGACATGTTCGTTAAAAACAGTGCACTATATACTAGAGGAGCAAACTTCTTCCAAAAACCAAATGCATTCTTTAAGAAGTGTTTACAGGATCTTTACCGAGGTGGAGATAACGAAGAAAAGTTTTTAGCTCTGATAACAGTGTGGGCAAATGATGGTCGATTGTTGCTTTCTGATTTAGATCTAAAACGCACTTCAGAAAATGTTAGAAATATTGCAGAGAGCTTCGGATTTGATCTTAAACCGAATTTGGTAAAGTTACTTCGAAAATCTCTTGGGTACCACAAAAACGGATTTCTAACATTCAATGAAATAACTGGAGAGTATTCGTTCAGTCACAACGTCATTGGGGACATGGTGGGCATTGTCGTTAGTCAGGATTACCCAGAGGCTACTATTGAGTTCTGCACATGTGATTTCATGATGGAATATGTAACTATAGACGAATCGCAGACGCCAGAATACAGGATCGTCGTCAAACAATATCAGTATCCACTCCTAGATGAAAAGATTGTCAAGTTGTTGCTCCGGAAAGACTGTAACAAGTACCAAAACAGAATTAATTACGTTTGTTTACAGATGGAAAGGAGAGGCGTTTGTCCAAATCGAGTTGTGCCTAAATACGAACTAGATATAGGTATACTAATGCATCCGGTATTTAGAAATGGCTCGTTTGTTAAAACGTTCATAGATTGTGTAGCCACAAACAAAGACTATGAGGACATTTTCACAAAGCCTGTGATGAGTATGTCAGGATTTTTCTTTAATTACGGGATCAAAGTGGAAAAACTTGACCTGTGTCTTGCTGCATATTCCGTCTTTATCGAGGCCAATACGTTTGCGATAGAAGTTATCGAAAGAGAAATACTGGAGAAGGAAAATAGCGATCTGTATATGTCACTTCTGCTCGCTACTAATGCAGAAAACATCCAGTTCGCACAGTTGTTATTACGCCATGGTGCAAAGGTTTCTGGAGATGCAATTTATATCGCGGCGCACAAGGACAACACAACATTACTATCATTATTGCTTCAACACCACGGAACAAATGTGAACGACAGAGGAAACGCGATTAATGGAAACTATCCCTTGATTGTTGCTGCAAGAAAGGGACTTACGAAAGCCGTCCAGTGTCTAGTAGACCACGGAGTAGATCTTTCTGTTCAGAACTCTGCTAACATGACTGCGTTACACAAAGCAATTGTGTATGAGCATCATGACATAAGCAAGCTTCTCATAGAAAAAGGTGCACCGTTGAATGTCAAGGGTGGGAAATTTAAGCGAACAGTTCTGCACGTCGCTTCAGATATGGGAGACGAAAATGCAGTAAAACAGATTCTCCAAAAAGGAACGTCCGTTAAGGTCAAAGACTACAGAGGTCATTATGCAATACACTGTGCAGCAATAAGAGGACACGTTGGAACTGTTTCCCTTCTCCTTCAGCACGACAAAACACAGGAAACATTGAGAATAACATCATATGGAAAGAAATCAGTTCTTAAAGGAATGACTATCTACCACATTGCTGTCTGGAAGAAAAACAACGCTCTCTTAGATGCTCTGTTAGAAATGAACGCCGATCCAAATACGAGTGATTGTTATGGACAAACACCATTGTTTTACGCTATCATGAAGGGACAGATAAACATTGCGAAAAAGCTTCTACCTACGTCTAACATGCAAAATCCACAAAAACATGGGTACACACTTTTGCATACAGCAATCCATAAAGGTCAAACTGAAATAGCAGAACTTATATGTCCACATGTTAATGTGAATGCTAAAGATAAGTTTGGGAAAACACCGCTACACGTCGCCTGTGAAGAGGGGAACGTTCAGATAGCACAAATACTTACGTACAACGGTGCAGATACTAGAATGGTTACCAAAAGGAACGATACTATGTTTCATATTTTGCAAAGAAAGATATATGCAACATCATCAAAGTCGTCAAATGTTGTTCGCGATTTTGTCAAAATAGCAAGAGCATTATTGGATATCGATCCAGCCATACGCGATTGGCTACGAACTGCAAAAAACAAAAGAGGTGTAATAGTTCACGTCGATGCATTGTTAGCATCATATGGTCCTCTTACTGGTTTCAGTGAAAATTATGATGGCAGCGACGTTGACGATAATACTCTTTACGGTGATGATACTTGCGATGACTATGATACTGCAGATGAAAACGATGATTCAGAAGACGATGTTTGATCGATATCAAACTGAGTAAGTAGTTCATGTCGGAAATAGTGTAAATTTTCATTATGTCGAACTTTTAAAAACAACTGTAAACAAGATCCGCACTACTGATACTGGAATGAATCGCTTTAGAGCACACGTTTAGCACCTTTTCCTATTCAATTTCGATAACAAATACTTGTTGAATACCTTTGTGCACATCACAGGGTCTCGGCCTACTAGTATGGCTAAGATTAAACCACAACACATTTTCTTCAAAATACATGATCTAGGGACTTGTATTATAAATAAATTATGTAATGATAAATTAGTATGAGACAAAGATCCATAACGATATACACAGACCTAATAACTGTAATTAGATCTGTGTTATATTTTACGTAAATATGGCTCCATTTGTGTATCAATTTTAAAACGTCTAACAGCTATTTTTTCCACTAAATCACCCGTCTTGAACGAGACTAATCGTCACGTAATATGCTTATATTTGTAATGTTTTGATTTAAATTGAAATAAGTAGATGAAATACTTTTATAAATTTAGAGCCATTTAATACACAATGATTATATTTTGGTGGCTAAGGAATGTACTGCAATGAGAGCTGTTAGTGCGGAGATTTTACTGATAGTGATAATTGTTCTATAATCGTTCAATATATAATGCGTGGGATAAAAGCTTTGGTTCACGCTTTCATCTTTTACATTGCACTATACTCCAATAATAATAGTGCGAGCATAGTCCAGAATATCCGACACATCTATATCAATACATTCATGCTTGTAATAAATAACTGTAGGAAATTTGAATGTCAGTTTAAAAAAGGTATTTGCAATTTGACAAATATGCGTTAAAACCTGCATCGTTCCTAGTTACCACCTTGCAGATAGAGTTAAATTTCCAATGGATTAAATGATATAAATGGATTCTAACAAATTGAAATACAATTACAACTGTCATATAGTAAATACTGAAAAGGGCATCACTTGGAAGTAACAAACACAAACAAGAGATAAAAAGTATGCATATATAAATCAATAGTAATGTAACTTGGATCGCAAACCAAGCAATGATTTTGTTAAAGCACCACATTAATTGTAAGTATGATATAACAAACTCATCGTCATGAATAATAAATAAACTGGAAGGCTCGAGAGGTCAGATTTTGTTCACGTGCACCGTTTGTTTTTCTATTTCGACAAACATAAACAGAATATTTGCACGACCGTTATGGCTAAATCAGTGCTTTGTCGAGTTCATGTAAATTACTCAAATGAATTCCTTATCTGTTTTTCAAAGGTCGCTTCATTCGAATGGACGCTCACTATTACCACGCGGTATGCTCATACAAGAGCAAGGCCAATACAGATGAAGACGAAACAAACACTGATCATCATGTCAACTGTATTGCTACCACAACCGAAGAATGAGGTTATAATAAAACCATAAACACTGAAACATATATAGCAGTATTGACATGTTCACATGGAAAACATTTACCGGTTTGTGTCATTAGTTATAAATGAATATATTTAAGTCGGAGAATGTTCAATGATACTTCACATGAAACATTTACATTTGCAAATACCTAACCTGGTTCGTATGTAAAGTAATTTTATTGCATTACATATTATTCTGTTTAAATTGTATATCTACGTTCAGGTACATAGCAGGCGGCAAATCACGCTTACATGCCTAAAATATACCTCAAAATACAAAGAATTTCTGTATAAAAGTAATGTTCTTATTTAAGTATTATTGTATTAATCTGCATGTCAACAGATTACCAGTCGAATTGAGGTTGTCCAATTATCAACCGCATCACATTATCAATCAATGCACTTACTTTGAAGTAAACATATGCTTATTGTTAACCTTAATGGGGCCTTTACACAGGATGGCGACCTTTGTGCCTCCCGTGTGCGACCATAAAATTTGCCAGGTCGTCGTAGGAGGCTCAACGGCGGCAGCATGGTTGCCTAGGTCGTTCAAAGGTGGTACACAGGAGGTTCAGACATCGCCATGGACGCCATGGTCGCCGTGAATTTTTGAACATGTTCAAAACAGTCGCACAAAGGTCGCCAAGGAGGTTGGTTGTTCAAAGGTGGCTCAAAGGAGGCAGAAGGGAGGCACAAGCATTACCGTGGTTGCAGAATGGAGGCACAAGTGTCGCCCAATGGTCGCCAGGTAATAGATGCGTTCTGCTGCAATATTGTTTGGCTGAATGGTCGTCCAGTGATCGCCGTTAGTTGCCGTTGGTCGCCGATGATGGCACAAAGGAGGCACTGAGGAGGCTCAATGGTTGCCCAAACATTGCTCGCGGGTCGCCTATGTAGCCTATAATCGCGTTAGTTGCCGTAGGTTGCACATTGGAAGCACAGGGGAGGCAGGCAGGTGGCTCAGTGGAAGCACAGGGGAGGCAGGCAGGTGGCTCAGTGGTCGCACAGGTCGTTCGAAAATTGCCATGAAAATGCCCGAAAATTGCATTTTTGGTGGTTCAAGGGAGGCACAAGGATCGCTGGAGCAGTTACATAGAAACATGATTTTCTGGGTCTAGGCGACCATTGAGCGTCCTGGCCATTTTTTGGTCGCTCAAAGGTGGCACATAGGTCGCAGCCCTTTGTAAAGGGGCCTTAACGGAGATGATAGAGACTTTGTGTCAAGTTTTTGTGTATAATATTCAAATTTGCATTAAATCCCCCGATGTACCCAAGCGTTAATAGAAACAACTGATTAGAAACGTACGCTTCGTTAAAAACGCACGCTGATTTTTTAACTCTCATGTTTACATAAACATTGCCTGTGCTATAAATAAACCAATGGGTATGCATACTTCCTATGTTGTGCTTAGCGTCGTCGCAGAGTGTAGGAGATACAGCGTAATTCAGTAGGAACGCCAGCCCTATGGCGTAGGAATATTTATTAAACAAGGTCACGTGATAAAATCGATAACAAAATGACATTATTGGGAAAATGTTCACTGGTCAGATTTATTCACCTCTTATTTATAAACTGTGATTATGACAAAAAACAATCGAAGATCGTTGTTAAAGTAATAATATTCACAAACTACATTGGTTGAACATAATTGGTGTACACTTTGTGTAATTCCCATTAATAGTTAATGGTATTTTTCAAAGGGATGAATTTAGGTTGTTTTAAGGTTTAAATTGCCAACAATGCGCTTTTAAATCAAAATCAATTTATTTCGTCATTTTAGAAGCGAGAATAAAAACAAATGCATGTACGCATAGATAAATCTTTCCTCTGTCCATATGCAAAATTGTAATGAAATCGGAGACAAGTACTTTTTTTTTCCCAAAATTAACTAACATGACTCAAAGACGGCATAACGCATAAACATTTACAGACGCGACTGGGTACACAAAAAATGAAATAATTCCATTATTTCAATACATATATTTCAAATGTATGTATCCATGCATTCCAGATTAAATTTCTGATCTATACATGCTTTTGGTTTATGCCGGAGTGCTCGGAATAGGTTTTAACAGACCAAATTGCAACGGTACGTCGGGAAAGGAAATGAGGATGGTGAAAATATATATTGCAGTGCTAATTTTCTGAATCCGAAAAAATTGCAAAAAAATGAAGTTTTAACAACGAGAATGATTTTTTTTTCTTGAAAGTGTTCATTGACATGTCTACTATTAAAAAACAAAATTTAAAGTCAATCAGAAAAAAGTACTTTTTTTTTCCCAAAATTAACAAAGTACACCGTGTTCGCTAAAATATGAACAATCGCCTTTCGAAGTTAATGTACACGCGGGATATAAAACCATGAAATTGTGAAATCATTTTTAAGAGATATATTGATTTCAACATTGTTCTGTATTTAATGAATTATTAGAGTAGAATGTTCGCAGTTTTTTTCAAGGACACCATTACGGTAGTATCCCTGCAACCCCGCCCTTCATGCCACCCCCACCACCCTCTATACCGTATTGATTAAGTTGTATATAGCTGCGAATGCGCAGTTTTAATCAAATTCGATTTATTTCATCATTTTAGAACAGAAAAAAGCATGTACGCGTAAATACATTTTTCCTCTGTAGATATGTAAAATATAAAAAAAACGGAGGCAAGTTCTTTCACCCCCCCCCCACCCCCCCTCCCCGCCCCCCACACCCGAAAATTAACGAAGTACACCGTAATCGCTTAAATACGCCGATTCCACGTTCCAAATCGATGTTCGCACGGAATAAAATTGTGGAATTATGAATTCATTTATAAAGATAAATCGATTTCAGCATTGTTCAGTAGTTGTTATATTATTGATGTAGTATGTTCACAGTATTTATGAGAGCAACATTACGGTAGTATGACTGTATCCCTCCATTACCCCGTCGGCTTCCCCACCAACGCACACAGTACGTTGTGTATTGCTGAGAATGCGCCTTTTATTTAAATCGATTTATTTCGTCATTTTAAAAGCGAGAATAAAAACAAAATCATATAGATACATCTCTCCTCTGTATATATGTTGAATTTCAATAAACGGAGACAAGTACTAATTAAGTAACAGGGCCTTCCGACCCAAGACGGCAACATTCATATTCATTTAAAAAGACCACCGGCTACAGAAACAATTAAATAATTTTGTTATGTAAACACATATATTTAAAATGTATGTGTCTATGTATTTTACACTAAATTTTTGATCTATACATGCTTTGGGTTAATGTCAGAGTTAATTTTCGAAATCAGAAAAAGCGATAAACTAATATAAGTTTAACAGGCAGAAAGAAGTATATTCTTTTAACTGTTCGTTTGAAACTGAGGGGGCGACTCGAGTAAATGACTGACGAGTAACAGACATGCTACTGTCAGTAACAAACATGATTTTGTGTAAACTCGAAGATTGCATAACATAAATATGTGGACATGAAATTGTGTCAATGGTTTGTGGTGTTGTGAAACACTGTACGCGTGAATCCGAAAAGTGCGGGTCTGTTATCTTTATAGGGCATATATAGTTATATTATAACATGTGTGTTGTACCATATGCTTATCCTTGTTTATAAATGTTTGATAATGGATGTCAGCAGGAACTTGACTTTTGACCTAAAAATCAAACGGATCATCCTCTTTCCACTGTCCACCAATGAAGTTTTATGAAATTTGCTTTAGGTAAAAGGAAACACTGCGTGGACAAGACTTTTCATTTTCCGGTCATGGTAACGGACCTTTCAACTACTGACTTCAAAATAAACAGCGATTATTCACCAAAGGCAGTCAAAGTATGACGTTTTATGAAATTAGCTTTAGAGAAAGTAAAAAAGAGTTTCATTACGGACATTATCCGGTCTGTGACCTTGACCGTTGACCCACTCACAATCAAAAGGATCACCCTCTCGCCAGAAGCAATCCATCCATTAAGTTCATGATATTTGACTTACAGTTTACAACATTTTACATTATCATGTTACGGTGACAATGATCTTTGACCTAATGACATCAAAATCAAAATGGCATCATTCTCTCACCAAATGCACTCAAACCATGAATTGTTATGAGATTTGCTTCTGGGGAAGTGCACAGTGCAGACAAGGGTTTTCATGATCATTATTGGGTCACGGCGCCCTTGACCTTCAATATTTGATATGCACATACTGATGCTTCTTACAAAGTTTCGTAAAAATCCAACAAATAGCGCAGACAAGATTTGTGACGGACGAACGGAAAAGCCAAATATAATCTGTCCCACCTACCACTTTGTGGTGGAAGACATATTTATCATGTTTATAAAGACAATATTTTAGTTCATATGTATACTTTATTAAGCAAATAATTAAGCGAACATAAACTTCAGCATTGACTCTGGCCAGTGGTGTACATGGAGTCTTCTTCCACATGACGTGCAGCCTGAAAGAAAATAAAAAGTAAAAATAAGTCGCGTACAGTATTCAATTTGAATCAGGTGTTGCTAGGGGGAGCTAGGGCATGTTAAGGGAAATGGGACAGTTTGACACAATGGGCTAGCAGGATACATCGAAGTAAACCAGTAGCGCCAGTAAGACTTGAATCCGTGTTCACTGGATTCAAAGCCGATATGCTATAAACGTCCCTTGACCAAAACTGAGTAAATGGCACATCAAATAAAGGGTCAATACATATTATATTGTGTATCATACGAGTATATGATTGACCTGACATGATTACAGAACAATTTTAATGTATTTTTCACCCAACAGTACTACAGCAAGAATCTATTATAAGGAAAGTTAAATCTGACAGATGGTGCAATGCTCTATAAGCCATTTTTACTAGAAGGGGAATAAAATACAACTCTTGCCAAAAATCTAAAATTGGTAAATTTTACACGTTTTGTTGATAGAATATTTTACTTTAATGACTTAGTAAGGTCATTTTACATGGGGAGAAAACATTAATATACAACTATTTATTTTCTATCTCAAAACCTGGTGATGCCGCTAGTTTTAGTAATAAAACACGATTAAATAGGGCAGTTGAGAAGACACTTTTGTAGATGTGTGGTCTGTTCTGATGTGAAAATGTGTAAAACAGACACAAGATTGAAAATTTGCTCTGTGTCCCTTTAATAAATTGGGGACTCATCACATAGACCATAATAATATTGTAATTAGTTCATGTTAAAGGGACACACGGCACTCTTGAAGTATTTATCAAGCATTTACATTAGCATCTCCATTTGTTAATCTGGTAACATTTTAAATTTAAACCTGCTTGCATTAAAAATTAAATAAAAGTGTTTCATTTTGTCAAATACTTAACTATATTATAGGTGCACTGTTATGAACTATTCTAATAAATACTATTAATGATCCCTAATGCAAATTATGCAGAAAAATTGACCGAAACTCCAGAAGTTTAAAAAAAAAAAGATTGCCTAGTGTCCCTTTAACACAACTTGTTTTCGCATGTATCCAGTACATATAGTTTACACGAGCTCATATGACAATCACGCTGCATTATCACCGAAAACATTTTTTACTGTAACTTTGAACAGCACCGTGCAAGCATAACACAAGCTCCATTTAAAGAACTACACAAGTGTAAACATTTTTTAAAAGGGCTCCCACCTCAAAATGATCCAATGGCATTTAACTCGGCTTGACATTCTGAAGTCGTCAGTATCAATTCACTTAGAATTGCTCAAGGGCACGATTCACATTTGAGGCCTCTCTGAAAAACAACATCAATCCAATGTCAATGATCAAACAGACAGAGTTTATCCTTTGTTATACATAATGTAACATATTTATAAAGGAAAACTCAAAACTCTACTAACTGTCATGGATATATATGTACACATATGTGTATGTAGATCTATGTTACTGTACATAAATATTAATCTGACATGTCAATGGCTGTTTACATTATTTCGATGGTAGTTGTATCGAGTATGTATTCACGAATGTGCGATACAATGGGGATAACATAACGATAAAGAGACAACGCTAACAATTTACATTCATGAATCTGAGGGGTGGGGGTGGAGGGGGTTTCTAGTTTCCTTACCCCCTCCTTGTTTTCGGTATTCAAGCTCCATCTACCCACCCCCATCCTCCCCATATCAACCGTACTTGGGTTGGCGGGGGTGCGGGGGACATTGATAGCATTTCTACTAGTAATTGTTTTATTCCACGAAACGTTCTACAGTTTACAGCACATCCAGTTACTGGAAAGATCGGAGTACACGAAAAATATAAACTTTCTATTATACAGTATACGCCACTTTTTTAGGCACTATATTTGGCTTATGTCTAAATATGTACGATCTAAAAGTGGTGTGTACTGTTTATTAACAAACACATTTTAATGATAAAACAAATACCTTGATCATGGACCTCTAGCAGCAGACAGTAATCCCAAATCCAATTTGACCAACATGTCAATTTCACGTGTCAAGTTATGTCACGGTGACCTGTCAGTCACCAACACCGCATCGTGTTGACACATAATGGGACGTTATTTCGTCCGGTAAGGTATTAGTTTTTACATAATCTACGGTATGAAACACTGTACGCGTGTTGTTAGACTCCATAGGTATCCGTAGTGCTCGCCGAGGTAGCGCGCCCAATTTCGGGTGTAAAAAAATGGCGTCTGTTTTAATTGAAAATTCGTAAAATAGTCCTTAAAATACAAAGAAATAGTCCATGTTCGCGGAGTTAAAATGCGAACAGAACTGATATGTTATAGGTCCGTGGCGTTCCTACTGATTAGAACACAAATATTTATTTGTCATAGTATGTACAGTTTAATTTTATTCACTTTATTTGATAGCGTAATTCTCTAAGTTGTAACGCTTCCAAGTGCTTCGTCAACTGTTTTCGATTATGTGTTAATAAAGCATATTCTGCCTTTAAGAGGTATATAGGTAGTGCGAAGAATGAAGTGTTCGAATGAAAACATATCCGATCCCTATTTGTTTACACAAATGCATGTGTGCATAATCAATACTGTTTAGCAGTCACTTTAAAAAGTGTAATATCCAGATTACTTAACATAAAACTTAAATTGTCAAACGTGTATGGTGTCTTTGTATGCATGCTGTTCTTATGCACACACATATATATATAATAGTTTATCGCGTATGCTTGCAATATTCCTACTCGCAGAAATGAACTGATAGAATGGAATGTAAAGTTTTAACGAGACGTTAATGTATTTATTTTTAAAACACAGTGTCTCTAAAGCTGGTCAGTCCCTATTTTAACTGGTAATAACTCATGAATATGAATGAGTCACGCGTGAAGTAGTTTCAAATCGACGAACACCCTAAAAGTCGGTATATAAGGAGAAATCGATACGTTAATTTTCACATTTTTATTTAGCCTCCGTACAGGTAAAATCGATAAATATACGGCTCCAAAATATATGTGATAAAAAAATAGTTGCCCGGAGCGGGATTTGAACCACAGCCTTGCACTTGTAAGATTTGGAAGATGCACGCTGAACCTCTAGACCACTGCTATTTATTGGTATTTTGTGGCATTTTTAACACTAAATAGGCATTACGTAATAACAAGAGCGCGCACACAAGCTCATCAAGCGCTAAATAACAAGTCGAGATATGGTTGACTTGAGGCGAAGTATTATTTTCATATTGATAAGATACAGTATTACACCAGTCAATGTTAATTTACACGTGCGACAATATGGACTGCATATTTATTGATCCATCATTTATAGTTGAGTTCAAATATGTTAAGTTATTTTGCCACATAATATATGGTAGTTAGTATACTATTTTCTCAAGTAGCGTTGTTGTTCAGTGGATAGAGCGCAGGACTTGAAATCAGAAGGTCGTGTGTTCGAGCCCCGAAAGAAGCTAACTTTTTTTGTGTGTAAAATTTACTGTTAGCTGTGTATAGGTACGATGTGCACTGGTCGATGTATATACAGTAAATTATTTCCTTCGCTATATTTGCTCGCTTAAAGCTACACAATCCCGATAAAAGGCACACTAGAACTGAACAAATCTAACGGTTATTACGCATGTTGTACTTAGTGATTACTGTATACGTGTGGGTTCATATATACAACATGCACACCACCTAAATTCACTGAATATTAATGAGTAAGGCGGTACTGTATGAGACGCTTCAGGTACTTTGTGAATCGACCACTGGTCTTTTAACGGGTATAAAAGTGGATTTTAGCAGACGGCATTTTACCACCGAACTGATGAGACCAATCTTCAGTAGAAAGACCTAATAGGAAATACAAGTTATTAGAAATTGAAAAGGAAGCTATAAACTTAATGTACTTACTCAAACAACCTTAGAAGTCCATATTTATATATAATCCAAAACAATACCTATAATTAAACGTAGCCTTTCCAACTATCGCGTTGCATCAAAGAAACTATTATATACAAATAATCCTCCATTTTTATGTGTGTGTGTTTGTGTGTAGTGTATATTGACACAAAATCCAAGGGAGACATTGTTTATCGAAATTGGAATATTGGTAGAGGCTCGTAACTAATGGTAAAGATGGAGATATAGTATTTGTTATGTGAAGTTATGCATGCATGGTTTACACATATTAGTAGATTATAAATCAACATAATTTTAATGAATTTCTCTTAATTTATGCATGAATTGAAATTTTGAAATTGAAAATAAAATGGATAGAGAGATACAGAGAGACACAGAGACAGAGAGAGAGACATAGAAAGTCAAAAAGAGGGAGAAGGAAAGAGAGAAAGAGAGAGACACACACAAAAAGAGAGATACAGAGAAAGAAAGAAAGCGAGAGGTAGGGAGGGAAAAAAGTAAGAAAAGGGGAGAGAGAGTGGTGGAAGGAAGGAGTGGGGTGGAAGCAGTGAGATAGGGAGAGAGTTTCTATATAGTCTTATAAACATAGGCGTAAGAGCCGGAGGACTCCACACCCCAATGTTTCGGGTTGGGGCCCAATATTGATGTTTTCACGAAACAAAAAAAAATGCAACACAAATGTATGAATTGGCAATCTGAACATTAAAATTCTGATTGATAATATTTCAAAATCAAAGAAAATATGAAAGATGTCAGCTTCCGTCTGTAAGACAGAGTAAGTGTTAACTAAAAACCGAAAGTTTTAGTATAACAATTAAGTTCAAATACTAGTAATTAACCTTTCCTAAGTTTATTGATTTGTAAAGTAATTTTAAATGACAACTGGCCCATAACCAGCCCTGAAATTTAACCGAGGCATATCCCTTATTCTGGTGTCCAGTGGTATTAACCTCCCTCTCCACCCTAGATTTTGTTTTAATTTCCTTCAATGTGTTGCATTTCCCCCAGGGTCCTTATATACTAGTATATAGTTGTTTTTATGTAAAGTATGTACATTCCCAAAATTCAACCAAGACAAATATCTCTGTGTGCCCCAGTGTAGCTACGGACCTGGGAAAGCAATATGTTGTAAAGCAATGGTTTATATTCACGGTGGACAGACGTAACGGACACTGGCTGCTCAAAACAGCATAACCTTGATCCAGGTTACTCATGTAAAGGACCCTGGCGGGTAAACTATTAAAACAATTTTGCTGAAAAATAACTGCTTTTGCTCGGAAGCATTGGTCCTTTCGACATTAATATGCAAATGAGCTACTTTATCCCAGGTTTGCAAAGCTGGATGTACGGGGTCCAAACGGGGTTTATAATATTTAAGATAAAATATATCATCTTGTTGATTGTCTTAGTAGAAAAAAAGCATAGGCCCAAACATCACATTCTTCCATTTTCTTTCCATTTCCCACAGCTTATTTAAGATTTAGATGGTATTTGTCTGATCCGGAGAACTATTTCTTCTCTACACAAGGCCAGGGCCCCTATGCATATGCATACAGTGAGTGGGATTTGTTTATCTCTTTTATGCGAATGAACACCCAATCAAAATGACAGCTGACGCTCTCTATGTCTGTTAGCGTAGTCCGATTGGTATGTACACCGGTTCTGTGTTTCAGAGTCTATCCTTGGAACAATTTGCTCAAAGGAAAATATATTCGTAAGTAAGACTAGGGCAGCTTCTCGGATTTGTATGTATCCTTCCTTTCTTTTGGGAGACCGGCTATAAATATAGTTTCATTCCCAGATACGCTTTTATTCGTTTTTTCCAACTATTTTATATCTTATTTGACGCTGACATGTTGATGATATAGTCTGAATCCTTATATTCTCTCGCCCCTACTTTTTCATTTGATTGTTGTTGTTTTTGTTGTTTATCTATTGTGTTGTTTTTTTAATTTTCGGATTTTTACAGACAGTGTGTACACAGCTCCGTGCTCTAAGATAATGCCTTTTGAATAAACCTTTTTTTTTTAAATATTGAATGTTGTTTAACGGATCATCAACACAGTATATGGTTCTTTAACGTGCTCGGAGGACAGACCGATACATGAGACCGCCCGGTTTACGTCCCCATCCAACAGACGAGGCTAAGGGAAAGTGTCTTGCCCAAGAACACACCGACCCAAGAACACACCGACGAAACTCAGTGGCACCACGGAGGATTGAACCCGGGGCCTCCGGTTACAAATATAAAAACTGTTTGAGGTCATTGTCGTGTAAAACGGCGACAAAAACCATCATGCAGCGCGCTGCGGGGAAAGTTAGTTTGGTTAATGTCTATTGCGGGCCCATAGTTTATTTTAGGGTACTGTCGACGTAAGACAGGTCGTGAAGAGAGAATTATCTCAAGGCGCAAACGTATATACACGAACGTAGGTCCGGAGTACATTTTTTTAGTATTGTACCTTGTACGACATAGATGCATTTAGACAAACTCACCACCAGATTCTATCACTATAACAAGATCACACCCTCTACATTCAATATTGGGCTGTTCTTTTTTTTATTTTCCATCATGAATGATTTTAGTACCGGTGGTCCAGAGTGGTGAGGCACTGTTTCAAGTTCACCGCTACGGTCGTGGGTACGAATCCAGCTCGTTCCCAGATTTCATGAGGCATGCAGTACTTGTCCTACTGGTCTGCCTTGCCTTCCCCACGAAAAAATCGACCATCATATATAACCTAAAATGTGCTGAAGATGACTTAAAACACAATGCAACCAATAGATGTGGTTTTTTTATTGTTTGTTTTGGTGGAGCCATAGTCCCGATCGTCGTTTTCTCTTTAATCTGAAGGTATATATCAACCAGGATCCGGTGCCAAAGATACAGATTGTTGTCAGAATCTCAAGCATTTTTTACAAAGC